>APFE031423665.1:0-21554 GCA_000404065.3 Pinus taeda | reverse complement strand
TGTAACTATTAAGTAGTTATACTTGCAATGTTTTGACTTTGACATTTTATGAGAAGAATATACACTCAATTAAGGTTGGTATGCGTTCAATATTTGTAATATGTGATTTTTTCATTAATTTTTAAGTTAAGCATTATTTTTTGAAAAAAAATGATTATTATTATTTTTTTGACATGAAATTCATAAAAAAAAACCATTATTTAACTATTTTTAGTTAAAATTTTCGTATAAAAATTGTGATTTTCGCATGTCAATTGTAGCAAAAAATTATCAAAACGTGTATTTTTTAGTTATATTTATGTTAAAAATGGCTATTTTTATGTCCATTATTAAAAAATATTGTTTTTTAGAAACAATTATTTCTTGTGGATTGAAAAATTAAATAACGATGTATAAATATATAGAATATCGAAAATTCAAAATATTAACCTTCTTCTTTAAATATGCAAAACAATAAAAACCTCACTACAAAAAAATATAATTAAAATAAAAAACAAGAAAATATGAAGAAAAAGACCATTTCAAAAATTATTAATTTTACAAAATAATTATTTACATTCCATACATTAGAAAATTAAAAAAAAATAAAAAATAAAACCTTTTAAAAAAAGGGCCTGGTGTAGAATTACCACGTTTTTAAATCAGCATTAAAAACACTACCATTCTAAAACGCAGTTTACATAAAAAAATTATAGTGCCAAAAACTAAGCTCTAAAAAACACGTGTGTTCTGTATCACCTCTTTTCAAAATCAGGTCACTTTTTTGCTATCTCTACAAAACGGGTAATAGTATGAGTTCCCATTTCAAAGTTTACATTATTAAGGGAAGGTGCTCCCAAAAGTACAAGTGTCGCATATGAAGAAATTCAATTTTAAGAGGCGATGAAGTGACTCTGCTTGGAAAAATGGCTTCCAGGTGAAGTGTCAAATAATCAAAAAATAAGAAATACTCATTATAGTGCTTGATGGGAGATTTCTAACAGTGTTGATATCTCATCAATCTGAGCTACGGTTCTGTCACAATGGGCAACAAAAAAACTAGGGGTTTTCCTATAAAGGGTTGTCTGCCCTCCAATTTAATTCATTTTCACATTGAGCTTTAGTGAATTTGGAGAGAAGGAAAAGGCTCTAAATCTTGTGGATATCATAGTGGACAAACTGACCATCAAAACCAGGATCTGCAACTTTCAGTCAAGTGGACGTACTTATCTAAAGATGGCCTTAATGCTTCTTGGAACGATGGTTCCTAGTGAAGAATTAAGGGAAGATGAAAATGAGAATGAGCTACTAGAGGAGGTATAGAATTATCCTCACCCACTAAGTCAAACTTGGGGACCGTGTGGTAAAGGTAGTATGACATAGAGTAGAAGATTTGAAGATATGGTATCAAACGTCTATGATATGCGATGTGAATATGGCTCGTTGGAGGGCCAGTAGGACAAACTATCAAAGGAATGGGAGGATAATCGACCATACCTAGATATGGTGGGATCTAGGCCAAGAATTATGTTAATCAATTGAGAATATGGCCATGGGAAAACCATCATGCCCCTAAGCATGGGATAATTCCCGCAAGCATATGTGATGGAGGGGACTAATCTGGTATGCAAAGGTGGGAATAATGCCCCCTAGAAGGAGGAGTTTGTGGAGAACCATTGTGTTCCGAGTGCTCGAAAAAGGGATTCAAGCATCTTGTCCCAACTTGACATGAGATCCTCCAAAGGATGATAAGGAGATGTAGGGGTCTATGTGCCACCCGATATGCTATGGGCGTACCAGATGTATTTATAGTGGTGGAGTCCAAACACATTTAGTTTTATATGTCGATACCTAATGTGGTTATATATATTTTATATGAAGATTGTGGTTCACCATTTGTTTATTTTTGGTTGTCTTCTATGGTATACATGTGATAAATTCCAATCTAGAACATTATTTGCAATGGTATCTATGTAGTTATTTTGGTCTCTAGGAACATGACTAAAAGTAATGGTTTCAAATTCACGTACAAACAACTTAACTCGTAGATATTTTCTAAATAGGACTTGGTTATGCACATGATACACATCATTCAATTGCATGACAAGAAGCAAGGAATCTAAACGAACATGAAGAGGAAGGATGCGATGATAAAGGGCATTGACTAACAAACCTATCAAACCTATCCAATGCACATGTCGTTAAATTGGACTAACGTATGCAAGGGGGTGAAAATGGTCCATGCTTCCGAGGCTAGATTCCCAGAGAAGTGACTCACACCATCAGCGTAACCAATATGAAGTGTGGATGATGGATCCATCTGAAAGGTGTAGAAGACAACAAATGAGATGATGCATACTACTTAAATGCATGACAGAAATAAATACACACAAATCAATGGGATATGATATAGGTAAAATTTCTTGAGGTAGAGTGCATTGCGAGGATTAGGAAGAATTTGACGTTCGAAATCCTCTAGAAGATATGCCCCCTTACCCAAGTCCTTACGAATGAGGTAAGGTCCTAACCATAATGATGAGTGAGATAACAACGAAGGATACAATGAACACCATGACAATAAAGGTCATCACAAATGAGAAGATAGTGAGGGGCCTAGTATCAGATACATCATCGATCATCGAGAGGAAGATGGGGGAAAACTTTTGGGTTTGCAAATATGTGATGAAGTGTGCATGATGGTGCATATCATCCCAAGGGTAATCAGGGGTAGTCATCGCTTCCATGATGTCCTCATCAAAATGGAAGATGGGTGGATGGCAGGAAGATTGACTACATGATGCGGCGGCGGTACCTAGTGCATCATCCTGAGAAAGAAGGTTTACATAAGCATCATCTGAAATGGTAGATGACGAGCTAGTAGATGGAAAATCTACCGATGTTGTGACCCGGGTTTCTGACGAAGGAGGTTCGATAGAAGTGTGCGCAGAAACCTCAGAAATGTTTTCCTACAAAGAACTCAAGGATGACGACAGGTAAAGAATATGGGTCATGGTGTCAGTCATCTCGACATCAAGGGGAGGGATCACGATAATGGAATTAAATTCCCCCTGTTCTGGTGTACTAGTGGTATGAGAATCCATAGGTAGAGGAGTAGATGATCCACTATGAGTGGCCTCAAAGTCACAAAGAACATGGAGGCAATCACGAAATTCGTCGAGATGAGGGAAACAATGGGAATAATGACCATAATGATCGTACAAGGCACAAGGGTGATTTTTGCACAACGTTTTAAGTCTCTTGGTTGAATCTGGTAAGGTAACTTGGACCTTAGGGATATTAGACTTAAGAAACGTTTCATGAACTAAAGGTTTGAGATGAGGGAGTTCAATACATTTATTGGTGGCATGCCCAACAACCTCACATAAAGCACATGGAGGTGTCAACCTTAGAGGATTAGGAGCTAGAGGTGCTTGGGGAGCCTTGTCCTTAGGTTCCTTCTTCTTGGATTTCCCCCCCTGCCTGAATGCTTTCGCAATAAGAGTGGGTTCCTGTTGAATTTGTGGTGGAACTGGAGCAGTGCCAACGATTGTAGGAACTATTTAAACCAGGGTCAAAGCATGATATGGTCTGAGCTGACCAGGCAAAGTGTTTGTTGGGGGATCAATGTACCAGACAGTGATCCCAAAAGTCATATTAGGGAGAGTCAACGAAGCCATGACATGGACATACAATATTCTAGGAGGAGGAAACAAGAAAGGTATCTGTGATGCAGGGTAATGTCCTAGTGGAACAACTCCTCTATGGTTAAGACCTAGAGGAATAGTTCATGTGGGAACAAAGGAGAGGAACCCACAAAAAAAGGAGGTCTTTGAGGGGTGGATCTAGATGGCTCGGCTGAGATGGTAACAATAAGGTACTAAGAAGTTGGTTGTTGACCAGAGGTACTAGACTGCTTTTGAGCATCCTATGACGCTTGTAACATGCAGACACTCAACGAGTCAGGCTAAGAGATGGGAGGGGGAGGACTAGGGAAAGCACCCAACATGGTGGAATATTTATAGACTCTGGGTAAACCAGGTGAGAAGGGTGGCAGACTGCTTGCCAAACATCGATGAGATAATGGACTCAAGGGAGGTTAAGGATGATGACTCGTAATATGTCAACCAACCGATAGTGATGATCTTCCCTTCATGGGGGAAGCACATCTTTCGTAAAACTGCAGATGTGATGACTGACATGGCATAGGTGTAACTATGACCCAAGAGAATGTTGTAATATAGAGGAACATCAATAACCTCAATGTCTACATTGGCAATCTTCCTCGCAAGAGTCACTAGATAATTGTGATACATGTCGAGAGGCTGGGAGGGGTGACTGTTCCAAGCATGAAAAGTGATAGTGGATGGGGCTAGTTCAAGTGACTTGAGTTGCTTCCAAAAAGTAGCAAACATCATGTAGGTGGATGTGCCTTCATCAATAATGTATCGGGAGATGATGGCATTCTCATAATGGTATATGGAAAGCACCGGATGGAGGTAAGGGAGGATGTTCTGACACATCAACAGGAATGACAATCAAACGATCATCTAAAGGATCTATTGTGCCCAAATAAATAAGTAGAGCTTTCTTTTGATATGGGCATGACTAGAGAACTTCCAATGTCGACATGGTAGTAGGTGATTGTGCCAAGTCGTGTACTATATTGTATGTGTGGGCATCTTGGTTATAATTTTCATTATGGTGTAATCACCCCTTGGGGAAATGACTCAACTTTAGGCTAAGGGTTCTATAACAAACCATTTGGTGTCATAAGAGGCTCAATGGATTCTTTATTTTTGGTCTCAGTTGTTTGCAAGTTAACAACGGAGGTATTGACCTCGGCAGAATTCATCATGAGGATCTGGTAGTCACCAAGACTAGAAGTTTGGGGAGGGTGGGCTGCTTGACCTCACTGAGGTTGAACAACAACAAATCCTTGCTAAGGGAAAGGATTTGTAAGCACAACCATTTGATATGTCACAGGATTTTGAGGCGGTTGTTGCATGGGTGGTTGACCACTAGAAGTTGCTTGGGCTTCCCACATTTGGCGCATCTAAGGTAAGAGGGGACACTCATAAGTATAATGGCCATGTACACCACAACATGCACAAGGCTTGTTCGTATGAATAGCCTTGTTCTGCTTGGGTTGGTTGCCCTGTTGTTGGTTTTTGGTGTTCAGCTAGTTCCCCTAGGGTTGATTAGGTTGATTACCTTGGTTACTCTGGTTAGCCTTATTACCCTTCCCCTTATTCATTTTCTTTCCATTTTGGGGATTGGTCACACTCTGTTGTGCATACACTTGACCTTGAGGGGGCGGTGGTTGCTGGGGCTGAGGATGCATGGGACGGTGCAGCGCTAATGCCTGAGGGGCTGGGGTGCTCGGTGGTGCATAGATAAATGACCTATCTTTGAAGATATGAAAAAGGAAGTTATAGATCTGGAAAATATGGTTGAAATCTCCAGAAAAACTCAGAATTCTTACTCAACTAAACTCCTCCTACAAAGGTGGAAGTGTACTCGAAGCCCTAAGGGGCTAAATTCCACTTCGACAAGAGAAACATAATAGATCAAGGCCTAAGTGTGCTAAGATAATGGTCAACTAACCCAATAGACTATTCTCGGAAAAACCCAGGAAAAGATCAGAAAAATTCCTAGAAACCATAAAATTGCAGGTATTGGCCTAATTCAGGGGATATTACATTTTTTCGGCCAGAAAGTGCGTTATGGACCTCCATATTGCAAGTTTTGGGTAGAAAAGTGCGATTTATGCTCCTCAACTCTTGGGTGGCAAGTCTCTGAAAATTTTGCCATCTCTGTCACGGTTAGTTCCTGTGACCTATGGAAATAACCAGAAAACTTGCAGAAGTTAGATATTTGATTAATCTAGGGTTAGAATGCTAGTAAACAAAATTAAGAGATTGGAAAATATATATATATATATATATATATATATATATATATATATATCCTAAGCTGAAACTGAAGGTCACCCAGGTTTCTGAATCAGAATTAAAAATGCAGTGGAGTCGCCAATTATTATATGGTATTGTTTTCGAAGGTGTATGAAAAGAAACCACTTTAGACTGTGGATGACAAACAACCCTGACAGTAATAATGGTTGTTAAACAGTGTGGATCTGTAGCAAATTATAGAAACAAAACCTGCCAAATCCCTTATCTATGTAACATAAATAGTTAAACAACAAAATGGAATAAGAAAATACGTGCAAGTAACTCCAATAATCCAATGGAAACCATATATATAAAGAACATATTTATTAAATGACACCTGTGAATGGAACAAATAATGTTACAAGTCCCCCTCTATGGGATGGGTTCTTGGCTATCCTCAATGTCTTCATCTTTTTGTAGAGTCTCTCTCCTCTATAATGTGTAAAACCCGGTAAACAAAATGTTTGAACTCAATGAGAACTCAAATGGAAAATAAAATGGTGTGCGACAATGATAGTATTCAGAGCTACAACAATGAGTGCAACAATGAAAATGATCAAAAGTGAAGAATGAATGTAAAACCCTCCAATTTATAGCAAAATATTAAATTATCCTCGAATAATGGGAAATAATAAAATATTATTAACTAAATTCTAGAATTAACCATTTGGAATATTTTATTATATTTGGTTGGAGGGAAAAAGTATTAATATTGGTTAAATACTTTTACTTAGAAATAATAACGAAATAAATGATTTATTTATCATCTCAAGGAATGTGGTTAAGGAATAATAAACAAATAATGATTTATTTAAGTATTCCTAGGGGATTTAAGGAATAATAACTAAATAATGATTAATTAATTATTCCTAAAGAAAAATAAGAAAAATATTGATTTATATATTTAGTTCTCATTACTTGGTCAAATATGACAAGGAATATTAGTTAAACAATGGTTTAATTAATTATTACTAGAATATAATCAAATAAATAATGATTTATTTAATTATTATTCATGGGTTTAACCATAAATAACTTAACAAATGTGGTTTATTAAGTAATTTCTTACAGTGAAAGCAATTTTATTATGGTAAAATTGGCCCTACATGGTGTACTTCGATCCATCTAGTAAGTTATGTCTAGATGATAATTTTTTGGTGATAACACATGTAGTGTTGATCTCTTGAAGATGTAAGAGGTTTCCGTGCTCTCTAATAAGAGAGTCATAAAAAGATTCAAGAGTGAGATCTTGATATGTAATCCTTAGAGCTTCTCTAGTGGCATAAAAAATAGATACAAACATAGAATACACAATATCAAGCCTAGCAAGAATAACATGTATGCATCAATCATCCTTCAAATGGATTTTACAATATTTAGGTAATATTTAGTCTTTTGAACTTATATAAATAATCTTCAATGGAATGGAAATCATTAGGACTTAAAGACATTATCTAATTTTCAAGTTCATGGGCTCTAATAACATTCTATTGGCCAAATACTTTGTTCATTTTTTCCCAAGCTTCATTTAAGTCATAAATTGCTTGAATATGAAACTTTAAATCAAAAGAAATGGATAGTATAACTAATCCATGTGCTTTGTCATTATTATTATTCCTCTTGGCTTTCTTTTTAGCATAAATAGAGATTTTCGTTTCCCAAAGGTAATTCAATTATATCATTTACCTTTAAATACATCCTCCATGTGGAATTTCCATGGTAAATATTTGGTACTAGTAAGAAAAATATCGCTTTGAATATCTATATCAAAATGTGCAGGTAATTTATATTTTAAAGCTAAAACTGATTATTTGGATGGTTTGCTCTCGAAAAAGTAGGTTGTTTAAAAAAACAACAATGAAAATGGACTTCAAATGTGATAGTTGTGTCCTTTATTAAAAATACATAAAATGTGACAAAATCGCCATGTGGTGAGTAGAATTTGGTCCACGTGGTGATGGATGCACAATGAAAATATTGACCAAAACAAAATATTATCATACTTATATAACTTTACCTATAAATTCACTTGATAAATAAGTTACCTATCAACCAAATAGGTTACTTATCCAATAACTGGCTTTTATAGAATGAGTGATGATAATTATTACAATGAAGTTACTTTATAAACTAAAGTTACATGCAAAAGGTATTTCAAAAACAAAAATTAAAAATTAAATTATTTTATAGTTATTCAATTTTATAACTTAAATAAAATAAACTTTACAATAAAGTTATAAAACAACTCAAGATTGTGTGAATTTTTTAAAAAGGTGATTTAAAAAAATGACTTGAGCTCAAGATCTCTTATAAATAAAGTAACTTTCAACCAAGTGAGCTAATACTCAATATAGAGAATTTTTTATGGAGAAGGGACCTTTTTTTAACTATTTTCCTCAAAGTATATGCTTATTAAAAAGAAACCATTGTTTTTCGCTACCTAAAAAAACCATTATGGTTGCATATAAAAACATGTGAAATTTAAAAAAATAATAATAATAATCAAATATATACAATAATATGGATATACCCAATTAACTTACTTGGGAAATGCAATTTTTCTCTTTGTTTTAGATTTGCTAGGATAACATAAATGCGAAGAAGAAGAAAAAAAAAACACTTAGTAATCAATTTTTTACTATCTAAGATTGCACACAACACATTGAAAAACACATTGAAAAGAACATATATTGACAAAAAGAGTAGAAAACTACGAATGAAAACTAGGAATGAAAACAAAGGAAATGAACTAAAAAAAAGGAATGTATATAAACTATATACCTCCAGATTTAACGACAAAGATCATGTTCTAGGAAAACGAAAACCTTTTAAGTGAAAAAAAAGGTGATTCTAATTTAAAGTGGTGCTCCAAATGCAATGGAATAATCTATTCAGCCCAAAATGCACATAAATGTCAAAACCTAACACGCAACAACCTATGTTCAATTTCTTGATTGATTAGAGGAGCATGCCACAGATGTTCAATGAAATTTTGCCAACTAACCTCGTACGAGCATGCCATATGTCAGCATAAGATTAGCCTATCTAACCATACTCTACATAGTAAGTTGATGATATCAGCATGATGTTACTATACGATCAACTCAATCAACCCTGTAAGTTGATTTTTTAGTTATTTGTCAAAACTTTCAAACGCGATAACTTTCACGTACGATGTCAGATTGAGGTGATTCAAGCGGAATTGGAATCAAAGAAACAAAATATTATGATTTGGCACCAGTTCAGGCAATTTTGAGCATATGTTTTATCCCTATGACAACAACTAGATAGTAATGATCTTCTATTTTTTCACTTTTATCGATAAAGATAAAAATCATCACATGGTTTAACGAAAAAAATCATTATAATGATTTCTTATATATGAGGATGGTCTATTTTCAAGCATTAAAAAAAAGGAATTGGTAACAAACCTCCAATACAACTCACTAAAAGCGTCATTCTTTGAAAATAACTTTGGTTACAGGCTTAAGATGTCATCACTAAAGAAATTTATAACAATGATCCATAAAGAGTTATCATTGTAAGTGCCTTCAATAACAACCATTCAAAACTCATCACAAGCATAACTACTACAAAAAGACATTTTTGTAATAGTGAGACTTCAATTGAATTTTTAATAAAATCCTTAACAACATCTTCAATGAAATCTTCATGAAATTAAGAATATTTTATGGTCATTTTCTTGTACTCTAGATTAACATGTGGATTCAAAAATATTTAAAATGAAGTTCAATGGTTGAAAATATATTTTATAATGTGACTAAACGTGACTATTAGATAGTTTTTAGAATTTCATTAATCTAAAATTTTATAATAACATGAGTTGCGAGTGATGTAATGCAATTTGGTGATAAGGAAAAAAATGTTACTTTATTTTTATGTAGATTATCTTCCGGATACATCGCATTAGGTTTCTTTTTTATCGACATTTCGAACCAGTAACGATGGCTCATCTTCAAGATGTGAAAGAATTTTTTTTCTTCTCACATACTGGTTCATGGATACCCAGGTCAGTGGGTAGCCGCTACGTCCAAGGTTTTTTAACACTGAGTGGACGCCACCCAAAGGGCATCAACACCCCTCAGCCTATTTACTGACCTAAACCCAAGAGCTTTTGGGATTCGACCCTATGACCTCCCATTGGTGGGGCACTTGATTTGACCGATTGAGCTAACTCTTGGGGCTAAATAGATACTTTATACAAGATGTGAAAGATTAATGAAAGACTGGTCTCATTTTTCCATATATATATAGAGATGTATGAGAAGCTTAGCCGACAGATATTAGGATTTATTAAATTATTTTTAAATTATTATATTTTTTTTATAATTATAATTTAATTTTATTATATTTTGTTAATTTAATTATATTTTTGTGATATTTAGGGTTTAAAATTATTATAGAATTATATTTATTATTCTATTATGTTTTGTAAATTTAATTGTATTTTTGTGATATTTAGGGATTTTAAAATTATTATTGTATTATTATTTCATTAGGGTATTAATTATATTTGTATTAATTATTTGTATTTTAACTATATTTATTTTAATTATTTATTTATTTTAACTATATTTATTTTAATTATTTTAATGTTTAATTATATTTATTTAATTTATTTATTAATTATATTTATTTTAATTATTTATTATGGCTAATCCATTTTTCTTATTCTATTTGTTTTCATTAGTTATTCTCTTATGTTTCATTTTAATTTTTTTTATTTTTGTTTAGGATAAGTTGCCCTATTCTAATTGTGTTAATTATCCCTTATTCTATTTGTTTTGATTATGATTTAGTTATTTTGTTATGTTAATTATTGAATTATTATTATTATTTTTTTAGGGTCATAGTTGAGTTAATAATATCTTCTTATTTATGTTTTATTGTAATTGTTTTTACTTTGTATTTATATTAATTTTAATCATGTTCATTTTAATTATATGTCGTGATTATTTATTAAGGCTTACTACATATTATCCTAGGTTGTGGAGTTATTATAGTTAAGATATTTTAAATTGATTTTTATTTCCTATGAATTTTGTTAAATTATATTTTAGTATGGTCATAGTTTATTTTTAATTATAATGGATTAGATCTTTTATGTTTGTTCTAGGTGAATTAGAAGAGGATTATAGTTATGTAGGGGTAGATTTGGATGATAGGATTGGAATCCAGTTTTCACTTATGGTCCATCCGTTGTCTCTATTGAGGTTATTAGGGTGTTTGCTAATTTCTATGGCTTCTTTGAATTTCCTTATGAAGTAGTGATCACTTCTAGCAAAGATACGGGTATCTTCTATACAAATTTCGTGCTTAGTTTTATCAGAATGTTCAGCTAGAGCTGAGGATTTGGATCGATTGTGTTTAATGTCAGCTGAGTGTTCTTGGATTCTTGTGTTAAAGGATCTCCCAGTCTCACCTACATAGGGCTTGTTGCATGAGCAAGGAATTAAGTAGACACCTTTATGGCATTTAGGATCAATTTTGTCTTTGACTGGATTAAGTCAGTTATGGATAGTGTTTAAGGGTTTGAAGGTGGTTAGGATTTCATTATTTTTCAGGATGTGGGAGATTTTATCTGTAGTCCCTAGTATGTAAGGGAGGTTGACTTTTCCTATTATATTATCAAAGTTTTGATTTTTGTTAGGTCGAGTGTTTTCCTTATTTATGGCTTTGCTAGCTTGATGTTTGTTGTATTTGTTTTTTAGGAAAACTTTAATAAGGTGTTCTATTTCTTTTTCTAGGTGTTCCTTGTCAGATATTCTAAGGGCTCTAGTTACTAATGTGTTGAGGATTCCTAGTTTGTGGGTAGGGTAATGATGTGAGGAGGCATGTAAATAGTGTTCAGTGTGAGTCTTTTTTCTATATACCTGGTGGGATATAGAGCCATCATCATTCTTAGTGATGAGGATATCAAGGAAGGGGAGGCTTTTGTTGACCTCAACTTCCATAGTAAATTTTATGGAAGGGGATAAATTATGGAAAAATGAGACCAGTCTTTCAATAACTTTCACATCTTGAAGATGAACCACCGTTGCTAGTTCGAAACGTCGATAAAAAAGAAACCTAATGCGATGTATTCAGAAGATAATCTACATAATCATGAAACTTGTAGAAACCTCAAAGACAAAATACTTTATTTTTAATTTTCTAGGTATATTAAGGCTAGTATTAATATTGAATGGAAGAACAATCTGTGCATCAATCGGATGTTGTCACAAATATTGTACAATACTTCATTGAGTTTGAAAACCCCATGAGATAATTTTATTCCACCATACATGGTTTTCACCCTTAATCATGTTGAAAATTGGAAACTACTGGATGAATTTCCCTTGGAGAAGCCCCTCTACCCCAAAGAGGAACCCTTCTTCTTCATTAGAAAATTCAAAATTGGTAAAAGGAAATTTACAAAGTTGAGTTTGACAAGTTGACCCAGTGAAAGTGACAATTCATCCTCACATATGTAAAATTAACCAAAGTGATGTGAGATGTGTGATGGATGGTCTCCAAGTTTGATTAGTTGAATTGGGAAGTTCACACTTTGACCTTGACTGGTTGATGGATGTAAAAATTGGATTATGTATATCTTATTGAACAATGATTGACTAATAGAATAAGAAGAATTAATGAAATTTCTTTCCCCCTTGTGGGGTTTTTCCCTAGTCTTTAACCAAATATCTGTGTCTCAATGTGCTTGGCTATCTTCAATTGCACATTTATTGTTCACTATTCTATCTATAATTGGTTTATTGTTGTTGAGGTGATTGAAATTGGAATAATTTGTTTAAAGTGATTATATCAGCATAGAACACCGAGTAAAATTAACATGGTATCATAGTTCAGGTGAAGACTAGCCTAAGGAGATGAGAGAGAAACCCTTGGAGACACTCTTTTTGCATATTGGTGATCAAGTTTTTAGGAAAGATGTCTACCTTCTATTTCAAGATTGAGGAGAAGTTGAATGATGACTCAAACTTTGTATCTTGGAGGACTAGATTGGATATTACACTATATGAGAATGATGTGATGGACTATGTGCAAGGCCATATAGTTGAATCCCCATAGAATTCCAATGCTAGTGCCAAGATAAAAAAAAAATAATAAAGGTGAGATCAAGACTAGGAAAATTATTATTGAATCTCTTAGAGATCATATCATCAATTATGTTTCCAAGATGAAAAATTCAAAGGAAATATATGAAAATTTGATTGTGATGTATGAGGTCAAAAATCTTACCCAAGTCATTCCTTTGAAGAGTAATCTCATCTATATAAAGTTATCTAAGTTAGAATCTATTACAACCTACTTCATGAGGATCTTCAAGATAAGGGATCAACTTCTTTCTATTAGATAAATTGTATATGATAAGAAGCTTGTGTAGATAACCTTGTGATGGCTCCCCATGTCTTGGGAGACATTCATTACTAGCATTAGTTGTAGGTATAGAGATCCCTCCATTTGATGAAATATTTGGGTTGTGCACTCAAGAAGAATCTAGGCTCATCTCTAGAGGGAGAATCCAGAGACAAGATGAAGAAGGAGAGCATATAACCTTTGTAGCCTATGTTAAGAAGGGAAAAGGGAAAGTGAAAGGAAGACATTTCAAAGGGAAGCTAAAGAAGCCAGCCCCATCATTCCACAATAAAAAGGGACTTTTCAAGAGTCCAGTGCTACATGTGTGACCATTTTGGCCACATTTCTTGAGATTGTCTTGATAGAATAAGTGCTCAAAGGCCTAGCAGCAACAACAATAATGGAAATAACTAATTCAACTATAGAAGGAAAAGAGGAGGTCCTACTTCCCATGCAAGTTTCGAAGAGCCCCAATGCCATCAAAAGAGGACTAGAAATGCAAGGTATGCCAACGATGTTTCTAATTATCAATTTAAATATGTTCTTGTTGCTTCTCTTTCTAACTCTTCTTCAGATAACATAGCTATCTAGTTGTTAGATAGTGGGGCATATAGACATTTCATTAGGTATCATGAGACCAATTTGAAAATTTTACTTTGGGATAACTCTTCCAATGATGTCAAATGGTCTTTCTCTACTTCCTTTCATTTGAATTATGGTCAAACTATTCATCTACATGATATGGTGTATGTGCCAGGCCTAAAGAGGAATCTCGTCTCCATCTCTACCATGGAAGACAAGGGGTTTAGAGTTGCATTCATTGATAGAAAAATCATTTTTTGGCCAAGGAATTCTAGCATGAGGGAAACTTTTACAATGGGTTTCAAGGATGATGGCCTATACAAAGTTTTTGGATGACCAATTCAAGCATTGTTCCATGATGGTACAAATCAATGTGAACTTTGACACCGGAGATTTTCCCACCTTCATTATAAAGCTTTGACTATTGTGAGAAAAATGGTGGAAGTGATACCTAGGATGCAGGTTAACCATGATGGAGTATGTCATGGATGTGCTAGTTGGAATAATTTCAAGGGACCATTCCCGAATAGTAGCATCAAATCTAAGGAGATCCTTCATATTATTCATTCTAATCTTTGTAGGCTCATTCCAGTGAAATATCTTGGAGGATATTTACACTATGCGGTATTTATTGATGACTGCACTCATAAAACTTGGATCTTCTATTTGAAGACCAAGGATCAAGTTTTTGATGTATTCATGGATTTCAAGGCCATTGTGGAAAATGAAACATGGAATAAGATCAAGATCCCGAGGACAAATAATGGAGGAGAATATAATTCAAACAAGTTTAAATACTTTTGCAGAGAAGCCAGGATTAATAAGGAGGCCATTGGTTTGAGTCCTCATCATGACTTGGGAAAAAAGACTATTTAAGAAGTGTTTGTAGGTGTGAAACTAGAAGTTGAACAACTAAGAATCTTTGGATGCCCTGTTGATCAAGTGCTCAGTGTTTAGCTCAAAAAGTAAAGTTTGCAGAATTGCTTGAAACCTAAACGATGCATCCATCTCGACAAATTGTTCCTAACGCAACTCGTTTCACTGAAAACTGAGTTCGTATGAGGAAGTTATTGAGTTTTGTCCGCTTTGATAAACAGGAGAAATTTTGCAAAAAAGAATTCCCAATCACTGCACAATCAACAGTCCATACTGTTGACATGGAAAGTGGCTAGGCAAGGTCAACTGTGGTCAACGTATCAATTGGAGCTCACCAAGTGTTATATTTTTATTGGTTTCTAGAGGTAGTGACATGGCACATTTGTATTGGTTAATGGTTGTCCAATGAGGAGGGGACAAGTGGCAAGCTCGGAGGCTGCCACATGTCCCTCCCCAAAGGACCTAGCTCGGCACAGTTCATCAAAACTTTATGGAGGCAACAGTGTGCAACCCCGTGACCTCCTCTACATAGTCCACAACACATAAAAGACTATGCTACCACATGTTTCTTAACCTATTAGCTCTCTACATATATTTGAATTTGAATTTGGTTTGGGTTGGCAGTTAGGAGGGCCAGCCCTACCCAAGTGAATGTACCAAATGATGATGACAAATAGTTAACATAATATCTGGTGGCTCCAACATACACCACGACCCCGACGGTTAGCGCAAACCATGTGAACACATTAACATCTGACGGTTAAGGTTAAGGTGGAGGTCAGTTAAACCGATGGCAAACATGACATTAAATGTGACACATGTGTCCACAAAACCCGTTAGCACTAATAGTTAGCCTTTAACATGCATGATTAGCACTAATAACGGGTTATCATTTAATTAAACTCAAGATTAGTTTGGCAGTATCTGACAAATTTAGCACAAACTCCAAATTTGGTGGCATTAACAGGAGTTCCTCCAGTTTTAGAGGAGGATTTCTAGGGAAAAACTATTGGAGTCATAACTGGAGCATTTTTTGACCAAATTGAGCTCACGAAAAGGTGTTCCTAGCTAATTTCAACATTTTGAACACATTGGAATAGGTATCAGGAGTAGTAGAGCTTTGTAAACAACATTTTTCCATATTGAGCTAATATAGAGGCCCAAGCCATGGAAGCTAGACTAAGGAGATGTAGCCCAAGAGGGGTGAAATCCTTCATCAAAACACAATGTTATGTGATATTGTTGATGGTTTCTTGTACTTTGAATTTTTGTTGTTCAACACTTATTTTTATGTGATTTTGTTCATGTCTTTCACTTAAAACTTAATAAAATTTGCTTGTTTACATTCACAAAAAACCTAACGAAATCTATGCACAAGAAGCAATGGACAAGCATTTATTTATAAATCTGTAATTGAAATTAGCACAACAAAACTAACATTCAATAACAGATCAAGTTGGTATCATAGCCAAGGTTTATTTGATTTAATGCCTGAGTTTTGTGCAACTAGGATTTTAATGGTTGCAAAATTGTGATGCTTACAAGGTTAAAGTTGCAGAGAGGAGAATGGAAATTGTAGGTTACAACTCCTGAGGTAATGCCCAGAAGAAGGAGAGCCACAAGGCCACAATCTGCACCACCCAAAGTTCCAATTCCAGCTACACTTGAAACACCTCAAGTTTTTCCTTCAATTGAGATTGAAGAGGTATAAGCAATACCAGTTTCTGAGCCTAAATCCAAAGCCATTATGTCTGGAGAAAAAGAGACTGAAGGTATTTCTTTAGAAGAGGAAGCATTCAAGAAAGATTTCTATACTTTAACTAAGATGGTTAAAGTCCTCTATGAAGAGAGTAACACTAGAATGGTTGGAGAGAGTTCTAAGCCTCCACATGGAGAAGGAAGCTCAGAGGATAAAAAACATGAGAAGAAGGATTCAAAGGGCAATGGAGGAAATCCACCTCCATCTCCACCATATTCTTCATCTTCCTCATCATCTTCATTGTCACATACATCATCATCTTCCATTACCACCATCGAAATTGTTCATACTCATTCAAAAACCCCAAAAGGAAAAAACCCCTTACTAAAATTGGACATTAAGTTTGAACTTCCCATGTACAATGGTGAGGTGAATGCAGAAAAGTTAGACAATTGGATTCAAAAATTGGAGGTATACTGCAGAATTCAAAACCTTCAAGAAGATGACATAAAGATCCAATTGGCTTCACTGAGGGTAGAAGGAGTAGCATTAGTCTGGTAGGAAGCAAAGACTCAAGAGGAAATATGAATTCATGGTAAGATATCCATTTCTTGGGTTGAATTTTCTTTTTGCAATTAAAAGACAGTTTTACCCTTTAGCCTATATGTAAAAATCCATTATGAGTTGGCAAAATTTTAGGCACCTCAAAGGTCAAACAGTCCATGACTATACCCAAGAGTTTAGAAAGAGGGCTTTGTTGTTAGGAGTAAATTTAAATTCCCAAGATACATATTGGGGGTTTACATTCCTATTTGAAACATAATATCATTATGTTCAATCCAAGAAATTTGGATGAGGTATGTGTGCAAGCCACACACCTTGAAGCAAGGGGAAAGAACATTCAAGAAGAGGGTAGTAAGAAGAAGCCATTCAAGGGTAAGGAGAAAGAAAAGTGAGGAAAATGGAAGGGAAAGATGAATGAAAGTGTGAAGAAAGAAGGGTAGAAAACCATATGCCATCATTGTTCCAAAGTTGGGCATGATGAAGCCCATTGTTGGAAATTGCATCCCGAACTAAGGCCTAAGAAACAAAAAAAATAAGGGAAAACAAAAGACAACCACTACCACACAACATGACCTTGGATCAAATTCTGGTGATGAGACCAAGATTTCAGCCATGGTTGCAAAAGTAAAATAAGTCATTACAAGCACTAGTTCCTCACACAGTTAGAACAACACTCCAAATGAAGAATCAAGAATAGATTTGTTTCATGTAAGGGTAATTTCAAATCATACAAAGATTGATGCATTATTCGATAGTGGGTCACAATCAAACTTAATTTCAGAAGACTTGGTCAAAAATATCAACCTTGAAACTGTACCTCATCATAAGCCATATCCATTGGGTTGGATAGTCAATAATGCAAATTTACAAGTTACAAGGAAGTGTTTATTCAAGTTCGCCATTACTGAAAAGTTAATTGATGAAGTTGAGTTAGATGTAGATCCACTTGACATATCAGGAATCAATTTGGGTAGCCTGTATGTTTATGATAGGAAAGAAGTAATTTATCGCCATGAAAACAAATACTTACTGCTCAAAAATGGGGTGGAGTACATTGTGAGAACCCATTACAAAAAGCTAAACATTTATTTGGTTAATGTTGGGCAGATGAAGAGATTAGTAAATTGTTATATACCTAGGGGGGATAATATGGGGTACCAAGGGAGGTACTCAAGGTAATAATGTAATAATGGGACGGGCCATAGTAATAAATAAGGTGGTTAACCCATATCATGTAAGGGACCACAAGTAGTTAGTAATAATGTAATGGGCCCATGGTATTAGTGGATGGTATGAGGGAACCATGGTAATGATCCATGGTATTGCATATATGAGGCCTATATAGAGGCTAGAGACTCCACATGGAAGAATTGAAGGAATATAGTCAAGGATTATTGTATGTACAAGCATATGGTTTGTGGAGTGTTTTCATTCCTTAAGGAGTGAATGTATGGTGTTGCCCTACCTGAAGGGTTGATATCAATAAAGAAGCATTTCTATCTCATTTCTTGGGTTTATTTCTATTAT
Organism: Pinus taeda; assembly: GCA_000404065.3. NCBI lineage: Eukaryota > Viridiplantae > Streptophyta > Pinopsida > Pinales > Pinaceae > Pinus > Pinus taeda. The sequence continues at coordinate 2,996 of APFE031423665.1, read as the reverse complement.
CTTATATTTTATTATCAGATCTATATTATTTCTGGGTTAGATATACAACAAGTAGTATCAGAGCACTTTCTTGGGCAAAAAAGTGGAGAATTTTTGTTAACCTTTTGTAGGATTTCGGGGGCGGCGAGTTTGCAGATCAGATCTGTACATCTTGGTGCAATATCTGTAAAATCCAATTGCAGATCTGGATTCTATGTGAAAAAATACCCGATTTCAAAAAAAAAAAATCGGTCAAATCGGAGTCTGGATGAAAGAGATATCGCTGATTTAAAAATCAGTGGGGTTGCAAATAATTTTTCAAGGAAACGAGTTTTCGGCGCAGATCTAGACGTCCTGGTGCACGATCTGCAAAATCTAATTGTATATATGGATTCTTTGTGAAAAAATACCCAATTTCAAAAAACAATTCAGTTGAATCGGAGCCCGGATGAGGGAGATATCGCTGATTTAAAATCAGCTCCTTTTGCAGAAATTTTGGTGATGGCGGGAGAGTTGCAGCACAGATATGAAATTTCAGTGCCTGGATCAAGATTTCTATCACATGTGTAGATGCAGAATGATTGTTCCATTTCTGAAAACAGGTCATAATAAGGATTCTGAGCAATATTGATGAAACTGTGACAATTTCAAATTTTCGCCAAGTCAGCGAATTTTTTCTCAAAAACCTCTTCATGACGACTCTATATTTTACAGGAAAAGATGATGGTCCTACTATTGAAGAATTCATACAAAATCTAAAGAACATGTTTGAGGAGGAATGGAATTATATGGTACCACTTTTTTCGAAAGAAGAGGCCGCCATATGGTGGAAATCACTGGGCATCACTAACTTGGCCAAATGCCCGGATGAAGAAATGAAAAAACTCCTTATGGACAAATGGTCTCGGGTTAGAAAACAAGATAAGGGGAAACATGTGGAGTTATTTCCTACTGGTATATCCTTATTGCAGGTTCATGGGTTGATTCAGAAGGAGAAGATCGTTGTGTCTATAAATCCTAGTTGTAAGCATAATTTTATCAATGTTAATTTGGCAAAAAAATTGCAAGTTCCAGCCAAACATATTGAAAATACACAGGTTGATGATAAGGATGTTCAAATTTATAAGGATTTGAAACTTTCTATGGATAAGTATGTGTTTAATGGTAATTTTTATGCTTCAGATATGGATAACATGGATGTTGTTTTGGGATACCCTTAGATGGAATTAATGGGTACTATAAATATTAATGTGCAGAAGAAATTCCTGAAGCTCTGGTATAAAAAGAAGAAAAATACATTACAGGATATTTCCATTAATAAGCAGGTAGAGTCCAAGGAGGTTGAAGTAGAAGATGTTACAGGGACTGACATATCAGATGATGAGCAGTTGAGGGTCGACAATCAAACACAAACAGAGGCTGAAGCCGAAAAGGTAACAGGTGCTGACACATCTGATGAAGGTTCAGTGGTTGAAGTCATATTGGAAAAGAAGACACCACAACGGGCACCACAGCAGGGTGAATTAAAGAAAAATACACCGTGGGTTAAAACTTCAACATATCATCACCCACATCACCCCGCAAAACAACCATCAAGATGGAAACCAAGTAGTCACAACCCCCATATGACGGATAGCGAGGAGCGAAGATCCACCTACTACACATCAACACAGAAGAGCTGCATGGTCAACTTCCATCTCAAGCGAGCGAGGCACCAGCGATAGCAAGGGTTCACCTTTCTCTTGGATGGCTAGATGCACGTACATGGTACCAGTGGACTACTCTTTTGAGTAGATCTTATTATTTATGTTCTTCCCATGTTTCGGGGATGAAACATGCTAAGGAGGGTGGAATGTTATATACTTAGGGGGGATAATATGGGGGTACCAAGGGAGGTACCCAAGGTAATAATGTAATAATGGGATGGGCCATAGTAATAAATAAGGTGGTTAACCCATATCATGTAAGGGACCAAAAGTAGTTAATAATAATGTAATGGGCCCATGGTATTAGTCGATGGTATGAGGGAACCATGGTAATGATCCATGGTATTACATGTATGAGGCCTATATAGAGGCTAGAGACTCCACATGGAGGGAAGTGAAGGAATATAGTCAAGGATTATTGTATGTACAAGCATATGGCTTGTGGAGTGTTCTCCTTCCTTAAGGAGTGAATGTATGGTGTTGCCCTACCTTAAGGATTTGATAAATAAAGAATCATTTCATATTATTTTTGGGTTTATTTGCATTGTCTTATATTTTCATATCAGATCTATTATATTTCTAGGTTAGATCTACAACAAGTGGTATCATAGCACTTTCTTGGGCAAAAAAGTGGAGAATTTAGGGGGGTGGAATGTTATATACCTAGGGGGGATAATATGGGGTACCAAGGGAGGTACCCAAGGTAGTAATGTAATAATGGGATGGGCCATAGTAATAAATAAGGTGGTTAACCCATATCATGCAAGGGACCACAAGTAGTTAGTAATAATGTAATAGGCCCATGGTATTAGTCGATGGTATGAGTGAACCATGGTAATGATCCATGGTATTGTATGTATGAGGCCTATATAGAGGCTAGAGACTCCACGTGGAGAGGTGTCAAGAAATATAGTGAAGGAATTATTGTATGAACCGGAATATGGCTTGTGGAGTGTTCTCCTTCCTTAAGGAGTGAATGTATGGTGTTGCCCTACCTTAAGGGTTTGATCAATAAAGAATCATTTCATATTATTCTGGGTTTATTTGCATTTTTGTTATATACCTAGGGGGGATAATATGGGGTACCAAGAAAGGTGCCCAAGGTAATAATGTAATAATGGGATGGACCATAGTAATAAATAAGAGGTGGTTAACCCATATCATGTAAGGGACCAAAAGTAGTTAATAATAATGTAATGGGCCCATGGTATTAGTCGATGGTATGAGGGAACCATGGTAATGATCCATGGTATTACATGTATGAGGCCTATATAGAGGCTAGAGACTCCACATGGAGGGAAGTGAAGGAAT
>APFE031423660.1:261308-290788 GCA_000404065.3 Pinus taeda | reverse complement strand
ATTAATTTACCATACCTCTTTTATAAATATGGTATTTGGCCCATAGGATTCACTTAAATAAAACCTATTTTTGAAAATGCGCGAATGGATTCACTTAAATAAAACCTATGCTTGAAAATGGGAGAATGGAAGGTTGTAACTCATAATTTCAAGGGCTAAATTTACCTTTTTTACCCTCTCCCTTAAAATAAGGTGGGCTATTTGAGGTGATTTGTAAAAATGTACTATGATAAAAATATTCGCCCACTAAAAATTTAAAACCCCTTAATTTTGCCAAAGGGCGAACATTCGCCCCTAAAATTATCCTTGGTGAGTGAGGTAGCATCGAAGAATGGTATTTGCACCATGGAAATATAACATATCGTTAAGCACTAAATAATGTTAATCTTGGTGGCAGATGCGACGATAGTCACCTAACAATAGCTCCAGGAAAAATTGTTACTCTTGGAGGTAGACACAGGGGCTTCATTGGGGGAGAAATACCATACCACGTGGGTTCATATTGGGGGATATATATTAAGGAAAAAATGACATAATATATTGTGGCATATATAGGGGGTAAAGGGTTTTTATATTAACAGGTATAAAAAATGGAGCTCAAATTTAATGAAAAAATGGACACCTACAATATCTAGTGAAATTAGGGGCTTTTAAGTTGTGAAGGTGTATTGGGTTCATATTGTTAGGGGGTTAATAAATGTGATTTTTAGATGTATTTTGCAATATGTAGCCAAATTAGGGTTATTGTTTAGTATGCCACGAACACACGCGATATGTCATAGTTTCATTCAGTGAAGCCCCTATGGAGGTAGACAAGACTGTCACCATACCAAGGGAAAGTCATTTCGATAAGATAGATAGCTTCATCCAAAAGAGGATCATGGGCTATCTCGTTAGGATCGACAATGGGAAGATCTGACAAACGTTCGGTGAAGACTAAGGAATATTACGCCTTGGCAGCATTGAAAACCAAATCAAATTGTTGGAGGATCACGATCCATTTTGAATATTTCCCTCCAATTACTTGACAAGACAGAACGTGTCTTATGGAATTCTCCAAGGCATTGAAAGTAGTTTGTCGCAACAGTATGTAATGTCAAAAGTAGTTAACATCAAAAATAACTGCCAAGGACAACTTTTCCACATGTGAATATTTGAGTTTGTTACACAAACAATTGTCACCATGACTTTCTACAGTTTGTGTGAGTCCATCAAGTCTTAAGCCTCAAATATTCATGTCAAGCCTTGAAAATGGGAGAAAGACCTTAAAAATATCTCAAATCCTAGTTTTGCACTTTCTCCTAGCACTGCCTGCGGTGCTGCACCCAATGGTCATGTTTCCTGCGAACCTGATCGCTCTGTCTGTTGAGTAATGGGTGCGAACCCCTGTAAAAGTTAAAAAGGCACGAGTTCATTCTGAAAAACTCATCTTGGGTCACTTCTAGACACTTCTAGAAGGAATATTGTGCTGGCAAGTCCGCTCCACCTTTGTTCATCCATTCCATAACTAAGGGAGCTAACTCCATGATATGAGGTGTTTATCCCATTGAAGGAGGAACTTATCCCTTCAATGGTGGACCTACAACCTCCTCCATTTTCACTATAAATTCAGGCATTGGGCTGGTTGTAGGGGAGGTTGAAAGCTGAAGATTCTTGAGGGTAAATGTTGCTGGAAATTATACTTCCTTTTTGAGCTTGTGAGAGGAGAGATCACATACCTTTCATGTCATTTGGGAAGTGAGTGAGGCCTTTCAAAGTAGAGGAGACTCCTACTGGACCCTGGAAAGAACTTGTGCAACATCAAGGCAAAGGTTGTAAGGTTCTTTTATTCATAAATTTAATACAATCAAGTTTGTTTTTCTCAATGAATTGTCTCTAATGGTTTATTATATGAGCTCCTTGATCTTCATAATGAACATGTTTTATTATAATATCTTTGCAGGTGTTCTTTGATGTGTGTTTGTTTTTGTATGCAGGTTATCTAAAGAGGAATTGCTTGAAGTTGTTGAAACCAAGATGCCACAAACAAGTGTTGGACCAAGGTAGGGTCTATTACACCTCTTAGTTTTCATTTATGAATTGAAACATGTTTAGAGAAAAGTAGATTTGTTTGTGCTCTTTGTTGCCAGATATCATTCAATACTAGGGAGATCGATGTTGTCTGCAAGAACCATTTATCCGGCCAACAAATTGTTGACTCCACTGGGGATCAAACCCAGAATCGCTGCTGTACAAGCTGTTCATTGATTTCGTCATTACATTTTGTTACCCAAAACCACGGTCATTTCTGACTGTAATCCTATGCAATACATTTTGACTAAACAATTGCTAGGGGGCAAGTATTCCAAATGGATTATCATCCTACAGGAATTTGACTTGGAATTTGAGAAGGCCAACTCAAAGAAGTCTTTGGTTTTTGCGGACTTGATGTGTGAATTCCCTCGTGCTGATACCGAACCTGTGGTGGAAGAACCCATTGCAGATGAATCCTTGTTCCTTATCAGCACTGTTGATCCATGGTACGGAGATATCATTGTCTATCTCCAGACCCAATTTTTTCGGCCTGACATCTCACGATATCAACACTGGAAAATACGATTCCAATCCCAACCTTACACTATTATTGGAGATACTCTTTATTGTCGTGGGGTGGATTTTGTTTTCTGCCGTTGTCTTACTCATGACGAGGCTGAAAAGGTTCTTAATGACTGTCACTCTGGAGCGTGTGGCGGTCATATGTCTGGGTATGCCACAACCCAAAAGCTTTTGTGCGCTGGCATTTTCTAGTTGTCCTTATCCAAAGATTGTATCACTGTAGTCCAGAAATGCCACAATTGCCAAATTTTGTATCGTAAGATGTGTGCTCCACCTGCTCCTCTCCATCCTATAATTTTTGTTGGTCCATTCACAAAATGGGGTATCAATTTTATTACATGTAATGCTCACTCGGCCGGGGGGCATGCGTATATTATCCTTGTGGTAGATTATTTTAAGAAGTGGGCTGAGGCGATGCCTACATTTTCAGTAAACGACAAAACTGCTGCGATTTTCATTTTCAATCATATAATTGTTAGGTTTGGTGTTCCTCAAGTGATTGTCATTGATCATGGGAGTCATTTTCGAAACATCATGATGACTGAACTTACAGATCAGCTTGGTCTACGTCACGATAGTTCCACACCATATTACCCACAGGCAAATGGTCTGGTTGAAGCAATCAACAAAGTTCTAGTCACCATGATCCGACGAATCATTGGGATTCATAGGTTGAATTGGCATAACATGTTATTTTCAGCACTTTGGTCATCCCGAACCTCAGTCAAAACATCAACAGGTTTTACTCCCTTTCAACTGGTTTACGGTTTAGAGGCACTATTACCCATTGAATGCGAAATCCCATCATTACAAATTGTCATGCAATTATTACCAACCACTTCCGAAGAGGAAAAATGTTTATTATACTTAGCTCAATTAGATGAGAATCGACGTAATGCTGCATTAGCTGTCAAAACTCATGCCAAAAGGATTAAAGCTCAGTATGATCGGAATGTTACACCCCACAATTTTTCAGAAGGAGACCTAGTCTTACTTTACGATCAAGCAAACAATAAGCTAGGGGCTGGAAAATTTGTACCCATGTGGCATGGTCCGTATATTGTTAAGTGAAAGCTGGCAAAAGGGGCCTAGCAATTAGAAGATTTTGACGGTGTCTCTTTAGGTAAACCCAGGAATGGGCTTTATCTAAAGCGATATTTTGCTTAAAATATTAGTGCGGAGATTTTTTAGACTATTTTCTTTCTAAGTTTGGTGTTTTTTCAGATTAGGAATGCATGCTTTACTTCAAAGATTGTTTTTCATTATTATTCCTGCTTATCTTGATTTTACTCTTGATATTGTAGATGTCAACGCCTCTCCAAACATACATCGGTTTTGCTGATGGCGGTTGTCGTAGTACATGGAACATCTCTTCTGCAGCTTGGGTTATCTATTCGCAATCTGACGAGTTAGTATCTATGCATGGGGTAAGCCTCAGTCAAAAAACGAACAACATTGCAGAATACAATCCAGTGATTGAGTTATTATTTGAATCCATTTCATTTGGAATTCGGAGTTTGATTGTTAATTTACATTTAGAACTCGTTATATTACAGCTTAATAGAGTTTATGCCATTAGAAATACAGTGTTATTACAATTATTTTTTAGAGTCCGTCTCTTGGAACAGGAATTTGATTACATCGAATATCATCACATTCCAAGATATTTAAATACATTAGCAGATGCAGTTGCTTCTCAAATGTTAAATAGACATTTTCATTAAATCAAATACTAAATTTAAAAACATCCCATAACATGTTTTGCAAGATAACCAATAATAGTAATATAGCATAGCATAGGAGTGTGTCAAAATATACATCGCCTTCGATCATAGGTTGAAAAACACCTTATGATCGGCAAAAATGATAGTATAAAAAGTCCAAAAATGAGTCTACAAGGCAATCATCCTATCACTGGTGATGATCACGATAAGACACCACTGCTCGGGCCACCCTACAAAGGAACCTCCTAAAAGGTCTTGGGACCCCAATCGCATAGTGCTGAAGTCTAAGAGGAATGTCATCTATGCTGTTATCCGGAATATCTACGGTCAAGCACTCTAGATGACCCTCCAATTTGGCCAAGGTCTCTGCTGATTGGTATTGTGGGGCCGGTGCTGCAGCAGATGGCTATATTCGATCATAAGGCTAGAGAGCGGTTGGTCGCCATGGACCCATATCTGCATTTAAAAACTTTTTACTATTAGTTTTGGGACGATTTAAAAAACAAAAAAATATATATAATTGAAAATGTTGAAAAGAATTTTACCTCTATCATCCAATTGCTCTCTTGGTGGAAGAGCCATGTCGCGATCACCACGATAATCCATCCTAGTGTATAGAAAATCCTGAATCACAAAGAGTTGGTTCTCTAACTGACGAAAATACTCGGGTGTGAATTGAACAACCTCGGTAGCCTCCTCAGGATGGCGGGCCATGACTGCAACTCATCGCATAACCCTAGGATCTCGGGGAAGTCCAGCCTCAATAGTAAGTTGCTGTGGAACTAGCATAGGTACCCTCTCTAGGGCAAAGTTGGTACCTAAATAACCATATCCAAAGTTCTTTAGCTGTCCATTATTCGCCCTAGTCAATTAGCCCTTTACATTGGCCAATACATCATCGCACCCATTGAAGATGGTGCCTCAGAAGCAGTCTACTACCATGCGCATCTGGGAACCAGTAGCTAGATGCAATGCTGCGCTCCCGCAGAGTCTGGTAACAGTAAAAGGCGATCACTTTTAGTTCAGGACGGGAGATGGTTTTAACATCTATCCATTTGTCCGGAGTCTGGTTATTACAAAACTCTAGTCAGAGACTAGTGACAGATTGGCCACCTGGCCTAGATCCGAACAGAGATAATTTCGCGCCTCTCTTGGGCAAGCCAGTCAAAAAGTATACGTCATCCAGCTCAATTTCGAGCTGGTTGCCACCAATAATGAAGCACTGGTCCTGCGTGCTCCACCTGTTCACCAGCCATTATAGAAAGTCTACGTGTGCCCTCATGCCAGGTATGGTCCAAAATTTGAATAGCCCGCATGCTCTCAATTCTTGTAATGAAGGTGGATGGAGTAATGTAGCTTGATCCACGTCCTCGTGCTTTCTTTCCTGCCAAACAAGCATCTTGTGTACCTACATTGCAAAATAGGTGGTTTAGAACATTTTATTTCAAAATCTATGGGGAAAAAATAAAGAATTTAGGGTTTAAAATCCATGTTCTGCGGGGTTCGCACCCATCCTTTTAGAGACAGTGCGTAGTTGCGCACTTCTCCTTAAGGACAGGTGTGGCAACCTGACTTTTCTCTATGCACAAAAAAATTAGGGTGCGCAGGGGCCACATGGTGCACCTGCGCAATTTCCGCAGACTACTTTTTGCCCTAATTTTCCTCTAAAAATCAATTTTTAAACCCTAAAACAAAATTTTAAATGGATGAAATGCAAGTCAGGGACAATGTGGATTACCTGGAGAAGACGGTTCTTGATTCTAGCGGTTGGATTTTTCGCAATCTCCACGGGAAGTTTTCTTACCAAAAGCTCTTACTTTTTACTCCAAAGCCAAACGGTGAAGATGAACTTGTAAAAGGCCTTTTTATAAGATTTTTTGAATAAATAAATTTAATTTTTACTTTGAAAATGTCACTTTTGGTGCATTTTTATTATTTTTAAAACAAATATGAGTAATGTTTGCAGTTTTTGTGCAGAATATTGGGTATTCAGGTGAAATTAGTCATTTTCAACAAAAAACGCATAGGAGTCCTCTTTAAGCTCTTTTCTGACTCGTAAAATATGAAAATATTGCCGAGTTTTTCTTTTTAGACTCGTTAAAACGGAATTAAAAAGACGGTCTAGTTACAGCTCTTTTCTGACCGTATAAACATGAAAATATTGGCAGACTTTTGTCGTTTCAAGTTCGATATTGGTAATAAAACGATGTGTTTTCAATCCCTTTTTTACTTTTTCAGATTGAAGGCACTAATTATGGAAAGTACTCCTTGATCGTAATGATCAAGCGGTTCTCTCAAGTATTATTCTATACTTTTTCGGGCTTGGGAGACACAAATTTACGAAAAAGGACAACCATGGAGTTTTCTTAAGTTTTTTCTTCTCACTCCCCAAAATTGAAAAACGTCGAGTTTCTCATATACTGGACTCGTTAAAATTTAATAGTAAAGAACCTGTTCAATTACAAACAGGAATGAACCACTCATTCTTAGGGTTCGAATCTAAAGTAAGTTGGACTCATCCGAAGGATGAGCTTATAACCAAGCAAATGTTATCCTCCTCAAGCTTGTCAAAAATAAAGAGGTACTTGTGAGAAATGGTGGGGGAAAGAGAGAAAAACGAACCTGTTTGTTATGCTTTGTATTTGAAAAAATTTCCATCACTCTTGAACACGACACTTTTATTCACCTAGGTTGGGAAATCCTTTACCTAACATTTAATCAAGCCACATTGAAAGTCTTCAACCGGTTTCTGGGTATTAGCTTTCGGTCAACTGTCACAAAGCCATTTGCAGTGTCGTTATGTGTTCAAGAGGTCTGTGCAAATAAACCATTCACCTACAAAATATCTGTCATCCATCATTAACCATCCTTGAGTTAGTTCTTGCCAAATATATTTCTTCAGACTTGATCTATGATTTCGTGTTATGGGCTTGCCTATGACAGATCCCTTTCTATCGACTCCGACTAGTTATCTAGAACGATGATCTAGAAATCGTCAGTATCTTGGAATCTGCATGCCTCAGTGGGAGGTTTCTCGCCTTTGACGATAGGTTGCATCATTGACCTTCAATCAAAGGATTCTGTGATGTGTTCGACATCGACTCATTCATTCACATTTCATGGATTGTTCTAAGTACTTTGAGGGCCATTGACATTACTGGTGGTTCCTCTCACACTTGTTAACAGTTTACATCATTGACTAGTAATCAAGTGGTTTCTACCATGTTCGACTTCGACACATTTATTCACATGGATAGAATCGTACTAGTTCGGGAAGTAGAAATGAAGACCCTGGATCTAGTTTCCACCATCCACGCTGTGAGGAATTTTTTTATCATTATATGGTGGACTATTCATAAACAAAAGGTTGTGCCCATACTGTGTCCATATGTTCCTACTTGTGATGTAATACAAAATCATTCCTGTATCAGAACAGTTTTAGATAGTTCTTAGTCAGTTTTGATCTGAGCACGGGAATGCCTACCTCAGCGACGATATTTTCACATGTATATATTTTGTGTTGAATGTTTTTATAGGTTCCGACCGGGGTATCCACAAGAAGATCCTTGAAATGATAAAGTCCTTCACTCTTCTTAGATGATCAAAAAACCATCCTCATCTGTTCCAGACTTCGCACTTTAGGGGGTAATATGTTACACACAAAATTGTCACCATGACTTTCTACAGTTTGTGTGAGTCTATCAACACTCATACATACCTCCTTTGCAAGTCTTAAGCCTCAGCTCTTCATGTCAAGCCTTGAAAATGGGAGAAAGACCTTAAAAATATCTCAAATCCTGGTTTTGCACTTTCTCCTAGCATTGCCTGCGGTGCCGCTCCCAATGGTCATGTTTCCTGCGAACCTGACCGCTCTATCTATTGAGTAATGGGTGCGAACCCCTGTAAAAGTTAAAAAGGCGTGAGTTCATTCTTAAAAACTCATCTTGGGTCACTTCTGGACACTTCTAGAAGGAATATTGTGCTGGCAAGTCCGCTCCACCTTGGTTCATCCATTCCATAACTAAGGGAGCTAATTCCATGATATGAGGTGCTTATCCCATTGAAGGAGGAACTTATCCCTTCAATGGTGGACCTGCAACTTCCTCCATTTGCACTATAAATTCATGCATTTGGCTGGTTGTAGGAGAGGTTGAAAGCTAAAGATTCTTGAGGGTAAATGCTGCTGGAAATTAGACTTCCTTTTTGAGTTTGTGAGAGGAGAGATCACATACCTTTCATGTCATTTGGGAAGTGAGTGAGGCTTGTCAAAGTAGAGGAGACTCCTGCTGGACCCTGGAAAGAACTTATGCAACATCAAGGCAAAGGTTGTAAAGTTATTTTATTCATAAATTTAATACAATCAAGTTTGTTTTTCTCAATGAACTGTCTCTAATGGTTTATTTTATGAGCTCCTTGATCTTCATAATGAACATGTTTTATTATAGTATCTTTGCAGGTGTTCTTTGATGTGTGTTTGTTTGTGTATGCAGGTTATCTAAAGAGGAATTGCTTGAAGTTGTTGAAACCAAGCTGCCACAAACAAGCGGTGGACCGAGGTAGGGTCTATTACACCTCTTAGTTTTCATTTATGAATTGAAACATGTTTAGAGAAAAGTAGATTTGTTTGTGCTCTTTGTTGCTGGATATCATTCAATACTAGGGAGATCGGTCTTGTATGCAAAAATGATTTATTTGGCCAATAGAGTTCAGGCCCAACCAGGCCTTTTGACAGATAGTATTTCACATGTTCACTCTAGTCATCATTATTTTGAACTAAGACCATCCCTAGAGAGGATGGTGAGACTGCTAGGTATAGAAGAAAACTACGCCCATAATTGGGAGAGCTAAGGAGTTGGCATGATATAAGTGCCTTTCTCAGGGCATCAAATGAGGATTGAGCTTGGTCATCCAATAGATACGACACTCCCTTCTTAAGTAGGTGCATAAAGCCTTTCGTTAACTCAACATAGTTTATGATGAACCATCGTAAAACATTTTATTTCCCTTGCAAACGTTGCAGCTATAGAATGGATTGTGGTTTAGGTAATTGAGTAATTGCCTTTACATTATTGGGATCAACCCTAATCCCGTACTTGGAGACAATGAAGCCAAGTAAGCATCCAAACTCGACAAAAGAAACACATTTATGTAGATTCAAATGTATGTTATAAAACCAACACCTAAGAAAGATAGCTCTTAAATGATCTAGGTGTTGTGCTCATTGCTGGGAATGGGTTGGAAGGTCATCTAAGTAAGCTTGAATGATATGCCTGATATCGTGAAATGCGTAGCCCATGGCCCTTTGAAATTTTGCTCCAGCATTCTTTAAACTAAATGAGAGTTTTCAATAGGCAAAGATCCCCCATGGGCAAATGATGGCAGTTTTGTGCTGATTTTTGGGTTTTATATCAATCTAGTTGTAAACTGAGAATCCATCCATGAATGAAAATGATTCACAACCAGCGAAGTCATCAATGATTTGGTTGATGAAAGGTGTGGGATAATTATCCTTCGAACATGTGGCATTCAAGTCTTGATAGTCGACACATACATAGATTGTTCCTTGTTTCTTATTGATAGGAACCAAATTGGAAACCCATTCTGTTAAGGGAATGGGATAGACAAAATCAACACGTAACAACTTTTCCACCTCAGTTTTGATGGCTGCCATTTTGCGGGGGTGGACTGGTCAAAGCCTTTTGGCAGATAGGTTTAGCATTGTTGTATATCTTGATCTCATGCTCCACAATAGATGGATTTACACCAGGAATTTCTTCATAAGACCAAGTGAATACATCATAGAATTCCTTAAAAAGGCGGGTGAAGATTGCAATTTCCTCAAGATTGCAATATGTTCCAATATAGATGTTTTCCATGCTACTTGTCATGATGGAAATATCAATGAGCAATGTCTTTGAAATATTTCCCATGTTTCCTTTTGATTCCATAGTTTGAATAGTCATATATGGTGAGGAAACAATTTCAGGTGAGTTAGATGATAGGATTTGAAGAGGCATCATGTCTGAATTAGATATCGAAACATGATGATGCGATTCCTCCCAAGGTCGCTCTTCTAAACTCATGATCTCTCTAATAGCTTCGTTTATAAGTAGGACTTGATTGAGGGGATTAAAATAAGGAGTAGTTATGGGAAGGGCATTGGTACAATTGGTCATGGTCAAAGTGACTGGAGACTCAGATGTAGATTGAATGGCCTGGTAGGCGAATTCAGCTGGTGACAACAACATTTGTTCTCCGTAAGTGTCAATGTCTGAAGGGGTCAGTATGATCCAAGGATCGGTCAGTTCGTGAGGAATGAATGAAACCATATTAACCATATGTGGAACTAATGGTGGGAAAAGAGGGAAACAACCCATCAAGGAAGAGCCCTTCAGTAGACCGGTACTGATACTGACATAAGAGTCAGGTACACCACCCACTAAGAGTACAGAGTCGCTTGGTAACAAGGAATAATCAAAGGGTGAAAAAGGACAACTAGTCCACTGTGACTACCTTTCCATCCAATGGAAATAGGATGAGTCAAAGATAGTAGACACAATGGAAGTCATGGTGTAAGTCCAACTACGACCTAACAAGATATTATAGTTGAGTTTTCTATGTACAACTTTGATGTCCACCATTATCATGTTCCCATACAAGGTGATGGTGGGTAGCTAGCTAGGTAACCTTTTGGGATGAAAGTGTGGCAGTCAAAATCTTTAAAGGAATTCAATGGCGGGGATAGGGTAGGAGAACCCAAAGTGATCCAACATGAAGCCAACATTACGTAGGTTGAAGCACCTTCATCAATGATAGTTCAATGCATTCCTTTACCTTTCTAAAAGATTTTCACTTGAAATGCAAGCTGGTGAGAAAGGGGACGTTTAAATTTTTCCATGTTGACAATTACAAGCATGGAATCTTGAGGGTCGATACCACAAATATATGAAAGAAAAGCTTTCATTCGTGCTGGACATGCTTGTAATAATTCGAGCGCCAACATAGCCGACGGCGCTTGCTCCAAGTCTTCTACAATGTTGTAGTTTTAGGCATTACGTACAGATGTATTATGCGTTGTGCGTCAAAGTTCCCCTTTAGGGGGGCGAATCACAAGGTTAGCAACCAACCTTTTGATATGAATATCGTTAGGCGACGGTGGGTTTTGAATTGAGGAGGGTTCCTCTGCATGAGCAATAAGAGATCTATAAGGTTTGACTTTAGTTTGTAGATCTACCATGTCAAAGGTGTAAATGGTAGAGGGTCCTTCACCAGCTGAAGGATGTTGTGAACCGCTATTTCCCCCTTGTAGGGGTTGGGGTTGGTTTGCAATAAAGTATTGTTGCTACTGAGTGGGGAAAGGATTATTCAGGATAGCAAGGATCTTGTGAGTGTCCTTTTTAGCAATGGAATTTGTGCATTCCTTAAGATGCGGACATCGATAGGTCAAGTGGTCTTCGACATAGATTTTGCAAGGGAATCTGGTGGGTTTATCCTTTCCAACATCAGAGGGTGAAACAAACTTCTTCTTTGAGTTTTGTTGCTTTGTTGATTTCTCTTCAGAAGGAGCGGTATTTTTCTTATTCTTCTTGTTCTTACCACTGGCTTGTTGTGTATACTACATAGAGTTTGTTGTAGTGGTAGGAAGAGTAGTCGATTTGGTAGAGGGGTCCACTAACATCTAGGCAATGTGACTGTTGAGTTGTTTTATAGTAGCCCTGGAGGTTGCATCGCTAATCCCATCGGCGTGCACTATGGGTTGCTGAGTAGTGGGAGCACTGGAATTATGAGGGGCATTGGGAATTATGCCATATAGAGTGCTAGATTTTGAATATATCAGATCCAAGTGCTAGGCACGACGAATGGATTGGTCTTCTGTGACTGCACCACCTAAGGAAACATCCTTAGCATCTATCTTGTTTTGGATTTTGTCAAAGGGTGGCTAATGTTAGAGTTCATCATGAGTTGGCCCGTCTTTTTGTGCTTCACCTACATGGAGGTCACTCTATCTTGGCCGGGGTCACCTTCACATTGACACCCAAAACTATCTCATTAGCAACCAGCATAGCAAATGTTGGAGAATAGTGGCACAAGAAACAGAAGGTGGATAGGCAACACTATGAGCCTTACATTAAGGCTAGTTTCTTGAGGTAGCTCACAAGAGTCTTTCCATTCAGATATCTGAAAGATGAATATGCTTCGCTCATGAAATTGATCATGAAGTACTTCAGCTGTGAGGGGAGGTTCTCTCGTCTATATGCCTACCACATTAGATTGCTCATGCACTTTACCAGGGTATGGATGATGAACCTCCCATTTTTCGTTTGCAGGAACATAGAGAGGATGAACACCTTCATGCAGCACAAGACCCCTCAGTAGCAACTTAACAGTGTTTATCACTTTGCTCTTATCTGGATTTTGGTGGATCATCAGTTGGGATTGCAGGGCATTTCTTGGGAGGACTTCATCTCCCATCACCTCTTCAGCACTTCACAGGTATTATCGGAGGTTGAGCATGATATAGGTGGTCCTTCTCATTAGTATGAGTGCCATGAGACCACTACTATGCCAGTATTCATCACATATCAGAGAGGTAGTAGGCACTTGTTTGCAGCAGCAAAGCGAGTGTTATCGCCACCCGGGGTGGAAGGGGCCTCGCTTCCGACATCAGAAACTTAGGTAGAGGACAAGGGAAATAGGCCCATGCATGACGAGGGGCCATCATGTGAACAGGAGGTCGACTTCATCCTCATTCATGATGATGATGTAGATGAGGAGAGTGCCAAACTTAGGAGGACCATCAAGGAGCAGAAAATGGAGATCCAAGACTTGTCACTCAATTTGGAGAGGGCCAAATGGATTATCAAGTATTTGGAGCAGAGGAACAAATAGCTCGAGGACCATCATGAGATCATGGAGCTGCAAAGCATCCATGAGAATCGCCAAGCTGCCCAGCATAGGAGGATTGAGCTCACTCCATTGGAGCAATAGATTAACAATGACTGTGAATCTTGGCTCGAGCGGATCAACATCCACCTTGAGAGACTGTTGGAGAAGGCCGACAGGGACAAAACCATACTGAGGTGGATGGTTTATCATTATAGGGCACGGAACATGAGTTCAAAGCCTCGGATAAGGAGCTTGAAGGCAAAATTGAGCAAAGCGACAAAGAGGCAAAAGAGGCAAAACGAGCAAGATTGGCTTCGAATCTTGGCTGAAGCCTCTATGGCCTAGCATAGCACCTCATAAAGGGTCTCCAGCCCAAATTTCAAGAAATGTGGGACAATTTTGGTCACGTGGCAAATTTTTGGTCACAACACAGGTTGTTTCTCCCTGTGCGTCGTGCCTCTGGCGCAACGCTTAGGATTGGGGGCTCCAAATTACAAATGGCTTGCATTTCTGGATTCAGCATGCAAAATCACGACTACTGGTCCATGGAAAAGAAATTTGGGCATGATTTGAGTCTCCAGGAGGTCAAAAACACTCAACAAATGACCTCTCTGCCCCTATTTTGACACACAGGAAGCAGTCTTCGGAGAATGAAGATTTGGAGGGGAAAATGAGCACCAAATTCAAAAATTCTACTTGGGTTGAAAAGTAGATAGGCCAGGCTTTCCAACAAGCACACTTGGGCACATTTTGGACTCCTTTAGGTACCTCTAAACAGCCTCCAAAGTGGCACGACGCATATAGAAATGGGCGCGGCGCATATAGAGAAAAAGGCCAAATTCACCTTCGTTTCGCGAAATTTCGATTCACGACTTTCTCCAAGAGGGCCCGCTCATCTACAATCCACTTTTTTTGGAAACTAAGGCAAAGTTTAAAGAGTCTGGCTTCTATCCAAGTGGAAAAGGAAGGCAAACAATCACCCAAGCCATTTGTCATTTTTGTAACGCTGCACCTGTAGCTGATGGTTGGCTTTCCATCTCCATTTTGTAATGATTTGAGAAACTCCCCAACTCTTGGTCGTTCTATTTCCTAATGGAATAGTCTATTTATTGTATGAAAACCATTTGCAAATGGTTTTTTGGCTTGTAATTTCTGGGAGACTGTGGGAGAGAAACTCAGTTCTTCATTGTATATTTTAATAGAGGATTAATGGAAGGCGGTGGCTCTGTTTCATGAGATTCTTGTGGCTTGAGTGTAGCAAATGTGTTCTCTTTATGTTTTCATATGTATTTCGTTATGTTTCACAATTCATTCATATTCATTTCAGTGAAATTTCTATGTAAGATAAGGTAGAATTCATGTTTATTGCTGTGCCTATGGGAAAATTTCATGTTCTGTGTTCTTCTTCTGTTGAAAAGGATTCATGTTGTTCATGCCCTTTTCACCCTCCTAAACAATCTTTCCATTTCGCATCATTTCAAATTAAATTGCTATAATTTCTGCCTGCCTTGCCTCACGAAGTAATCTATGCCTTTGTATAAAATTCACTACTCTTTGTTGTTCGTTGGTCCCATACATCCCAGAAACTTAGTCATTCATAAAAAATTGTTTCTTGTATCCATACTTACTTACTAGCCTAAGATCAATATTTCACTGTAAGTCTCTCAGACCATTTCGTTTATTCATAGAGCGTGACTCAGAGAGAGCCCTCTCTTGTTCTGGTAGGGCTAGCTACCAGACTGAGCGTGGTTTGTGGTTACCCTGAATTTTGCCTTCCTTCAGCCTAAGGTAGATTTAGGTGCTAACATAGTGGCGACCAAACTAGGGAATGAAATTACTCCCCTTACTTCTTGATAATTCTAAGCTTTTGGAGGATAAGTTTAGGATTTGATAGGTTGAGTGAGTTGGTTGTGTCCTTTGATTTTTCTCAATAGCACGCGGGCTTCTAGAAGATATACCAGAGCTAATCCAAACCCAGATCCTCCGCACATCTAGGAAAATCCCAATTTGATTCCAGGACTTCATCGTCAAGAAAGCTCTATATCTCCCGTGTTCAAATCCCATTCATGCCCTGACATTTTTGAGTATCTTGAAGAGCTAGATTTTCATGAGCAGTTTGAACTATCGTTGTTTGAGACCAAATCCGAAAGGGCAGTTGACTCTACTGTCCACAATCCATAGTTTCTTGTAGACTTGGAGATGGAAAGGGCTAACCGGTCAATTGATAATTACATCGTAGCACAACTTCAAACTCCAATTGCTAGTCCCCTACAAACTACCCACACTCCTCCAACACCTCCAAGGCCGAATACAACAAGAGTGATGGCTGCCCATTTTGCACCCCTTGTTCTGCCTCAAGTTTTGGATGATATGCCCGCAGATTATCAAAGCAAAAATCCTGTTTTTTGATGGCACTCCTAACAGCATTATCGCTCAGCAACATGTGGACAAAATGGCAGATTTCTATGAACTTCATGAGATCGATGTAGAGAATATAGCAATGAGATTCTTTGTACAGACATTTGCAGGTGAAGTGAGGAAATGGTTCAAAGGTTTGACGGCTACCGTATCGCTACCTTGGCTGACCTACAAAGACAATTTTTGAACGACTGGGAAGTGAAAAAGAATCCTCTTCAAATTCTGGCTGAATATGAGAAAATCAAACAAAATGCTGGTGAGTTAGTCCTAGACTACTGCATTAGATTCAATGTTGTTTATAATGAAATTCCTGATCATCTAAGGCCACTTGTGGGGCTAGCCATGGTGAAGTTCCCAGATGGTTTTGATGTTGACATTGCTTATCAATTAAAAGAGATAGAACCGGCCATAATGGAAGACGTGTAGAAGATAGCGGTCAGCGTTGAAGCAAATTTGCTGACTAAGAGAGCTAGAGCAAAGGCAGAAAAAAAGGTCGCCATAAAAGAAGAATCTTCCTCGATAGATCAACTACTTCGGAAGGTAGATCAGATGCTTGAAAGGGTGAAACTTGACAAACCGGAGCCACAAGTTAGAAATCATAACTTTCGTGGTCAACAACAACCACAATATAGAATAAGACAGAGAGATCAGTGAGCCCAAGAGCAGAAAGCACAGCAGCCAGTATAGCCGCTTTTGAAGCAAAATTTTGTGCATGGACTGGAGTCAGATGAGGACGGGAATATAATAGGTGAAGAAAACCACCTCTTTACTCCAGATGATTTTCCTATTTATCTCACTGAGGATGAGGAGTATGCAGAGAGTTCGACTGTACACAAAGATGTAGATTTCATTCTAGCAAATGACACCATCTTGGAGGAAGAATCAGATGAGTGCCAAAGAGGCTATATGAATGCTCTATCCACCCAGCAGCAGTGATATTCATTTAGAAACAGAGATGTGTCGATCAAACCAATTCAGAAAAGGAAGGATGTTGAAGCATCAAAGAATGATTCATCAGTTGCACAAAACAAAGGAAAGGAGGCGGTTGATCCGGATAGCAGCAAATCACCATCAGCAGAACAATCACATCAGCAAATTGCATCGAAAGAAAAGGAAAGGAAAGAAATCCCAGTCAAAGAGGTAGAAAAGACTCCCACTTTTAATTTAGAGAATGAGTAAATTGAAAGTATTCATTCCCTTGACTAAAATAATGAGGAACAACACTTATAGAGGGCAAGTGTCTAAAATGTTGAATTTGGACCCAATGTCTGACATGGTGAATGTCGAAGATGATCAACCCGAAATGCTTTTGGGGCCAGCATCGAATGGTGAATCTCCTAATAGTGATGTGCCACATTTTTATATCAGTTTAAGATTGCATGATTTTGTGTTACATAATTCCATGTTCGATTTCGGGGCTTCTCACAATCTCATGCCCAAGGCTATCATGGATAAGCTGGCTCTGGACATCACCCGACAATACCATGATATCTATTCGTTTCATTCCAGTAGAGTAAGATGTATAGGACTCATCAAAGACTTGGTTGTGAGTCTGGATCAGCTCCCAATGAGGAATGTTTTGATGGATGTTGTTGTAGCAGATATTCCTCCTAGGTTTGGCATGCTTCTTTCCAGGTCTTGGGTAGCGAAATTGAAAGGGACACTGCAGCTAGATTTCTCCTATGCAACGATTTCGGTGTTTGGCCAAATGAGGAAAATTGTATCGGGAACAAAAAATTAAATACATGATCACAAGCAAGGAGAAACCAATAAATCATCTGATTAATTATGTACATACAAATTTAGAGTCTTTTGTTTTGTATTTTGATAGTTTCAATGATATCGATAGTCAATTAGTAGAAGCAGATGATATTCCAGAAATAACAGAAAATTTCAGAGGATATTTAAAGAAAGAAGAAAAAGAACAACAGAACACCATTGGGCGATCAGCTGAAAGTAATGGACAACAAGTAGACAAGGCATAACAAACAGATTTTCAACACTTGCAAGAAGAGAAAGAAGGTTTGTGGACCATGGATTTCGATGGAGCAGTGGGAAATGATGGTGTTGGAATTGGAATTTGGGTACGCAGTCCTTTCCCCACCCCGAACAAAGTCCCTAGTAACATGCGGGTATGCTCTTACAAGTTGGCTTTTGATTGTTCAAACAATGAAGATGAGTATGAAGCCCTGATTGCTGGCCTAAAAATTCTAAGGAAGATGAATGCTAAGAGGATTTCAGTAAATGGCGACTTCGAATTGGTAATTAAGCAGGTTAGAGGTGATTATCAAGCAGAGCATCCCAGGATGCGGGCCTACCGTAATGTAGTTCTAGACATCCTAAAATCATTTTCAGAATATACCTTGACATGTGTGCCTCGTATACAAAATAGTATTGGTGATGCTCTTGCTAAGGCGGCAAGTAGTTTGAAGATCCCAATGAAATCTAGCAATAAATTTGAAATTCATGTCAAGCATGGTCTGACTGTCCCACACAATCAGAGATATTGGCAAGTTTTCCAAGATGATGAGGAGATTGATGATTTTCTACAAAGCAAAGTCAAGTTCAAAGAAACCTCAATTGATGTAGAAAATGATGATGGTAAAGGTAATGGTATAGATGAGGTGCAGATCAATGAAATGGACGTGTTGCAGCTAAAGAATAATGTTATCCTAAAGGTTTGATACCTTTAGAAGAACTCTTTGATCAAGATGATGTAGCCCACAAACCAACATTGCAGCCAACAGAGAAGGGTGTGGAAGAGGTCAATATCGGAACAACTACTAATCCTAAATTGGTAAAATTGTCTAAAGAATTTCCACCAAAGATCAAGGACAAATATATCAGTTTGTTGTCTTCATTTGCAGATGTGTTTTCTTGGGACTATTCTGACTTAAAGACATATGATACCAATATAATTCAGCACATTATACCCATCAAGCCCAATTAGAAACCTTTCAGACAGAAGTTGAGAAGGACAAATCCAAAGTTGTTGCCATCAATTGAAAAGGAGATAAACAAGTTGTACAAATCAGGGATCATTGTTCCCATCAGATTTTCAGATTGGATCTCTAACTTGGTGCTCGTACGAAAGAAGACAAGTGAGATCCACTTGTGTATTGATTTTAGAAATCTCAATAAAGTTTCATTGCAAGAAAACTATCCACTGCCCAAAATGGACCATATACTTCAGCGATTAGTGGGAGCATCTCGTATGTCACTGCTCGATGGTTATTTCGGATATAACCCAATTTCTGTCCATGAAGATGACCGAGACAAGACAGCATTCACCACTCCATCGGGAACTTTTCATTACGCTAAAATGCCTTTCGGTTCGAAGAATGCGGGTGAAATATTTCAGCGTGCAATGGACTTGGCTTTTGCAAATGAGAAGGATGTCTTTTTGCTTGTGTACTTGGATGATTTGACGGTGTTTTCCAAATCTGATGAAGAGCACGTACCATATAAAAAAAGTCTTTCAAAAGTGTAGAAAATATGGCTTGTCACTGAATCCGAAAAAGAGTTTGTTCACCATGGAGGAAGGCAAACTACTCGGGCACATTATCTCAAAAGATGGCATTTGTATTGACCCAGCACATGTGCAAGCAATTCAACAAATCGATCTGCCCCAAAATAAGAAAGAGATACAATCTTTCAATGGTAAAATGAATTTTCTATGCTGCTTTCTACCTAATCTTGTTGAGCACCTAGGAGAGATGACAAACATGCTTAAGAAGGAAAACCAAGTGAAATGGATGGAGGAGGCTGTAAAATCTTTCAATTTATTCAAATTGACTCTTTCTTCAGCTTCCGTTCTAGTCAGCCCAGACTACACTCAGGATTTCATATTGTTTTCATTCGCTTCAGAGCATACTGTGGCAGCGGTGTTATTGCAGAAAAGAGATGATCATGAAAGACCCTTTGCATTCTTGAGCAGAGCTATAAGAGATGCAGCCTTAAAATACAACATCATTGAGAAGCAAGCCCTTGCACTTGTAAAAGAATTGAATGATTTTCGGGTATATATTCTACATTCTCGTATTTTGGCCTATGATCCTAACGTTGTTGTCAAAGATGTTTTAGTGCAGACCGATCCAGAAGGAAGACGAGGCAACTGGATTGCAGACTTGCTGGAATATGATGTGGAAATAAATCCCACAAAGCTTGTTAAAGGACAGGGATTGGAAAATTTAATGGCTGAATCAAACTTTCCTGCCTTGGACATAAATCTGATCACTGCTATGTCCGATGAGAATGAGGAAGGATCATCAATTCAGGTATCTGAAATGCTTTCTCTTTCTCCATGGTATTCAGATATCATATATGTGCTTAAAAATTTGTCACCACCTCCTGGCATGACTATAAATAAAGCGAGAACACTCAAGTTGAAAGCTGCCAATTTTTGCATTCTAAATTCTACACTTTATTGGAAAGATCTCGGTGGCGTTCTGTTAAATTGTTTGGTGGAAAAGGAAGCAAAGAAGGTCATGGAGGACTGCCACCAAGGAGATTGTGGTGGTTACCTTTTTTGGAAATCAATAACAAATAAAATTCTAAGAGTGGGGTACTATTGGACGACATTGTTTGTTGATGTATATAAGATGGTCAAGAGCTATCATAAGTGTCATTCTAGTTAAAAATTCAAAGGGAAAATTGAAATTCAGTGTTGCATTAACTCAGTGAAAAAAGCCAAAATGAAACATTAGCAAAGTGGGTTTTTGGAGAAGAAAAAATTAAACCCATGACTTCAAAGTCTTTATATACAAGTTTCCACAAGAAGCCAAGGTCATTGTGCAAATCAAGGTTATTGAGAAACATAGCAAAGCGATTGAGAGCTCAAAGCACACGTTTGGAGTGTGTTGGGAGTCATTTTCCAGAGTGCGTCACACACACAGAGGGGCGTGGTGCACAGAGCGCGACCCAGCAGTGGAAAAAATACTAAGGCGCAATGCATATAAATAGTGCGGTGCACTGGGTTTGTTGCACCGTGCACACCCACAGAGGCCCAAAATTGTTCTCAATTGCATAGAATGTTTTGGAATTCCTTCTAATTGCTAAGTAGGGTCTGTCTCTTGGCTTGCTCATCAAATTTTTGTAAAGGTTATGGTGGTTCATGGCTATGTATAATTGCAACAAAAACTCATAAAACCTACCATTAGAAAAAATCAAAGCCATTGTGGCTAGGGTTGAAAAATTGTGGTGCTAGTGCCAAGGCTCCTTTTTCACCCCTCATTTTTTCCCTTTCTTACCATTTTTCCCTATCCCCCCTATCCCATTTTTTCATATTTTTCCCTACCCTAAAATATTACCAAACTCCTATTCCCTATCCCTCCACTCATTGGTCAATGTAAACCCAAAAACCCTACCTTATAAACATCCCCAAACCCTCCTACATATCCCTAAACAAAACTTCTCCCCATAACCCCTATTCCCAACATATTATTCCCCTCCTAACACTCCCTTTTTTCATTGTTCCCCTTGGTGGCAGATACAAAACAACACCTTGTTTCACACAACCATCAAAGAGCAGCCCAAGTATAGTACACACAGTAGCCATGGCATCTGAGCATTCATCAGAGTATGAGATGGAGACACAAAGTCATTCATCCTCAAAAGAACAAGCTCCCAGGAGACATCACAAGAGTGGCAAACATGTTAGGGATGAGCCAACCACCCTCACTGAATTGCAGGCCTGTCCTCTTGCTATGTCATGCTTCCATCATCTATCATGTTTTGAATTTTGTCAAAGGGTGGCTAATGTTAGAGTTCATCATGAGTTAGCCCATATTTTTGTGCTTCACCTACATGGAGGTCACTCTATCTTCGCCTGGGTCACCTTCACATTGATACCCAAAACTATCTCATTAGCAACCGGCATACCAAATGTTGGAGAATAGTGGCACAAGAAACAGAAGGTGGATAGGCAACATTATGAGCCTTACATTAAGGCCAGTTTCTTGAGGCGGCTCACAAGAGTCTTTCCATTCAGATATTTGAAAGATGAATATGCTCCACTCATGAAATTGATCATGAAGTACTTCAGCTGTGAGGGGAGGTTCTCTCGTCTATATGCCTACCACATCAGGTTGCTCATGCACTTTACTAGGGTACGGATGATGAAACTCCAATTTTTAATTTGTAGGAACATAGAGAGGATGAACACCTTCATGCAGCACAAGACCCCTCAGCAACAACTTAACTGTGTTTATCACTTTTCTCTTATCCGGATTTTGTTGGATCATTAGTTGGGATTGCAAGGCATTGCTTGGGAGGACTTCATCTCCCGTGACCTCTTCAGCACTTCACAGGTATTATCGGAGGTTGAGCATGATATAGGTGGTCCTTCTCATCAGTATGAGCGCCATGAGACCGCTACTATGCCAGTATTCATCACATATTAGAGAGGTAGTAGGCACTTGTTTGCAGCAGCAAATAGAGTGTTATCTCCACCCGAGGTGGAAGGGGCCTCGCTTCTGACATCAGCAATGCAGGTACAGGACAAGGGTAAGAGGCCCATGCATGATGAGGGGCCATCATGTGAACAGGAGGCTGACTTCATCCTCATTCATCATGATGATGCAGATGAGGAGAGTGCCAAACTTAGGAGGACCATCCAGGAGCAGAAAACGAAGATCCAAGACTTGTCACTCAATTTGGAGAGGGCCAAATGGATTATCAGGGATTTGGAGCAGAGGAACAAATAGCTTAAGGACCAGCATATGATCATCGAGCTACAAAGCATCCGTGAGAATCGCCAAGCTGCCCAGCATAGGAGGATTGAGCTCACTCCATTGGAGCAAGAGATTAACAATGACCATGAGTCTTGGCTCGAGCGAATCACCATCTGCCTTGAGAGACTGCTGGAGAAGGCTGATAGGGACAAAACCATACTGAAGCGGATGGTTTATCATTACAGGGCACGTAACATGAGTTCAAAGGCTCAGATAAGGAGCTTGAAGGCAAAATTGAGCAAAGCAACAAAGAGGCAAAAGAGGCAAAAAGAGCAAGATCAACTTTGAATCTTGGCTAAAGCCTCTGTGGCCTAGCATAGCACCTCATAGAGGATCTCCAGCCCAAATTTCAAGAAATTTGGGACAGTTTTGGTCACATGGCAAATTTTTGGTCACAACACAGGTTTTTTCTCCCTGTGCGCCACAGGGCTCCAAATTGCAAATGGCTTACTTTTTTTGGATTCAACATGCAAAATCACGACTACTGGTGCATGGACAAGAAATTTGGGCATGATTTGAGTCTCCAGGAGGTAAAAAACACTCAAGAAATGACCTCTCTACCCCTATTTTGACACATACGAAGCAGTCTTGGGAGAATGAAGATTTGGAGGGGCAAATGAGCACCAAATTCAGAAATTCCACTTGGGTCAGAAAGTAGACAGGCCAGGCTTTCTAACCAGCACACTTGGGCACATTTTGAACTCCTGCAGGTACCGCAAAATAGCCTCCAAAGTGGCGGGGTGCATATAGAGTTGGGTGCGCGAATATAGAGAAAAAGGCCAAATTCGCCTCTATTTCGCGAAATTTTGATTCGCGAGTTTATCCAAGTGGGCTTGCTCATATACACTCCACTTGTTTCAGCAACTAATTCAAATTTTAAAGAGTCTGGATTCTATCCAAGTGGAAAAGGAAGGAAAACAGTCACCCAAGCCATTCGTCATTTTTGTAACGCTGCACATGTAGCTAATGGTTGGCTTTCCATCTCCATTTTGTAATGATTTGAGAAACTCCCTAACTCTTGGTCGTTCTATTTCCTCATGGCATAGTCTATTTATTGTATGCAAACCATTTGCAAATGGTTGGTTGGCTTGTAATTTCTGGGAGACTGTGCGAGAGAAACTCAGTTCTTCATTGTATATTTTAACAGAGGATTAATGGAAGGCAGTGGCTCTGTTTCATGAGATTCTTGTGGCGTGAGTGTAGCAAATGTGTTCTCTTTATGTTTTCATATGTATTTAGTTATGTTTCACAGTTCATTCATATTCATTTCAGTGAAATTTTCTAAGTAAGATAAGGTATAATTCATGTTTATTTCTCCGCCTGTGGGAAAATTTCATGTTTTGTGTTCTTCTTCTGTTGAAAAAGATTCATGTTGTTCATGCCCTTTTCACCCTCCTAAACAATCTTTCCATTTCGCATCATTTCAGATTAAATTGCTAGACTTTCTGCCTGTCTTGCCTGACGAATTAATCTGTGCCTTTGTATTAAATTCTCTGCTCTTTGTTGTTCGTTGGTCCCATACATCCCAGAAACTCAGTCATTCATAAAAAATTGTTTCTTGTATCCATATTTACTTACTAGCCTAAGATTAATATTTCACTGTAAGTCTCTCAGACCATTTCATTTACTTATTCACTGAGCATGACTCGGAGAGAGCCCTCTCCTGTTCTGGTAGGGCTAGCTACTAGATTGAGCATGGTTTGTGGTTACCCTGAATTTTGCCTTCCTTTAGCCTAAGGCAGATTTAGGTGCTAACAATGGATACCTGGATCCTCCCCTTGTTTCCCTTCGAACTTTGGGATGTCTATCAGTATTTTATGTGAGATTGGCGGCCAAAGTAAGTTATGATAGATGGGGTCATTTGTGAGTTTATACAAGTCGGGGATATCAAGCGTTGCCAAGAAAGGCAAAGTGTTTGATGCCCTCAAATTGGACCAAGGTGATGACATATGACTTGAGGATCCTTATGGTCCTCCCATCGTGTTGTTCCCAATATTATACATAGATTTCATGGTATAGTAAGTGCCTTGGGGTATGGTATTATATTTTGGGTTTCCATAGGGATTGTTAGGCTGGGGGATAGAAGTTCCCCCAAGATAAGAACTGCCCCATTGGCTCATTTGAGGTTGTGAGTAGGGTGCCCTGATGGATTGATTGGGACCCCCTTGTGGGTTCTCACTCGCCACATAACTAACCATAGGTCCTTTAATAACATAAGGAAGGTTCATGTCAATCAGTGACTGACCATTCATGCTTGGAAACAAAGGGTAACTGTTACATTCCTGGCCGGTATATGCATATTGGGAGTGCCCCCAGATACCTGAATCTGGGGGTTATAACTATATAATGAATACTAACAATATTGTTGGTTAAAGGGACTCATGCTAACTATGCTATATTGAGCGTTATAAGGAGTGCTTTATGTAGCACTTGTCGAAGGTACAAGGGTTGATACTGTTACACATTGATTTATCACCAACCCCACATTCCCTGATTCTGGACATTGCCCGCCCATGTTATTGGCTTATTCCTTGTTTCATGTTGCAAGTTATGTGTCAATGTCTTCCTTGTCATCTCACGAACAATATCTCAGTTTACTTCTCCTGGAGCAAACCCTTTTTTACTTATGTTTTCGGGTCATCGCGCGACAACAATTATTCAACCGGTGAAGATGGCCAAGATTGCACTGGCCCTAGTGAAGTATTCACTCTGTCTCTGTGTTTCACTCATGACGAGATACTTTTGGCAAGTTTTTAAACAACTCGTTGAAGTTTTGAAGTGTAACAGCTTCATGGGCAGTCCTAGGGTTGGTTGTTGGATCAAATGAGCTTGCCTCTCTCCTTTGGTATGGTTGTTCCACCTTTTGTACAACCTCTTAAAGAGATAAGCCATTTCTCCCATATTTTATGGAAGCTCCTCATCCTATAAACACTTCCTCCATGACTGAGACCAGCTAGCTTCAGAGGTCATGAATTCGATAGTAAAAGTAGAGAAGTTTTCCTAAACTCTGGAAGTAGCCTCTCATATAAGTTAGCTTGGGATGATTTTCAGTGGAGTTTGCTTGATTGTAAGAATGTTCTAGCATTAGCCTTTTGGGTAGGAGAGAGATTTATTTGTATTTTGGGGGATAGTCTATGAGTGAATTCTTGTGGAGACATGCTGAGAAGACCCTTCAAGGAGGCTTACGACATCAAGGCTTGGTTGTAAGTTCTACTTTAATTTACATTAATACAAATCAACAACTTATTTCCTATATCGTATGTCAAATTGCATAATGATAGCTTGAAGCTCCTTTACTCTTTAAGTAGATAGTTTTTGTCGTACTCTATTATGAACGTGGTTGTGTTCTGTTTGTTGTTTTCAGGTACAAGTGATTAGAAGAATGAGAACTGGAGAAACACAACAAGGATGTCATCGAAAAATGATTTGAAGGTAAGCCTTCATGGCATCAACTTTCTAAGGAAATTTTCTTTAGTATTGTCTTTGCGGTAACTAGACCCACCCTAGGGCTATAGGGGTTGCCTCTATATGTAGAGGGAGTTTACGTGTGTTACAAGTTGGCAACTCCACTAGGGAGCCTTTTCCTTTTTTCTTTTGATTTGATTTAAGTTCGTTTTACTTGTTTATTGTCTCCTTTACATTTGGGATGAATTCTTCATGTTATGGGTTGTGTTGACTACTCCTGGTAGTCTTCCCTTTGTCATGAATGATAGGTTTGGCCTTCCTTTAGCTTGATTTTAATTTTTTTTCTTTGAATTAGGGTCATCATAGTTTATGTTATGACAATCATGAAGATAGTCATGCTTGCACTATCTGCTTAGTCATGCCTTATGCTGTTTGGCATGATTAAATAGCCTCATAGTCACGAAGATCTCTGAAATAATCTTGGTACTGTTAACTGGTGTAGTTTGGTGATGACATCACAAGTTGCTAGTTAGGGAGGTGTGACATTTTATTATTGGCGCATGTTGTCAGTTTTATGCTCGTGAAGATTCCTATAGGTTTCAATTTTGAGGTTTTGCTTCCTGATTGGCTAGTGTGTACTATCCCTTTGAACTTCTATTTTTCCTTATACCGTGTGTCAAATTGTTGATCGCTATAATATCTAATCCTAGCTTTAATTCCCTTGAAATTTATCCTTTTGAACTGTGTGGCCTGTTTACCTTAGCATTCCTTGAAACATTAATTTTTCTTTGGTTACTTGTTCGTTTGATTTTTGGGTTGTGTTTCGCACGATCCATTGCTTTGTTTGAGGCTTCTGTTTATTAATTGTTTTTTCATCTTCCTTATTGGTATGTGATGTTTGGTTACCAAAGCTTTCAAGGCTTGTTCATTTGGTTTCCTTCCTTCACTTGGCATAAATCACATTGCTTCCCAGTCAGTGAGAAGATCTTTCCAGTTTTGTAAAAAGAAACATCTTGTTGGTTTTGAGTCTTTGATTCATTTTAGAGTAAAATATTTCTCTTCATTCATTAAATGATTTCATTCAAAAAAGGTTTAAAACTAGTATGGTTTTGATTTTTACATTTGGTTTCTTGTCATTTATTTGAAAAATAAAAAATATTGCATTCATCTTGTGCTAGGAAATACGAACAATATTTTGCATTAGTAAGTTCCATCTTGTGCTAGGAAATACGAACAATATTTTGCATTAGTAAGTTCTTGCCATTTAGAAATTGAAAAGCGAAGGATGTGTTGTTCATTTTCTTAATTAGGTTGCTTGCATTTTTCTTTCCTTTTGGTTGATTTTCTTGCATTTTCTTGCTTGTTTCTTTGGTTGCTTTGAAACGAACCTCTCACTTTTCTTTAGTTAGTTGTTCATTGAAAAGAAATGGCTTTTTCACTCATTTAGTTGCATTCTAGGAGCTTTTGGAGATACATTCAGTAGGGCCTTGAAACTAAAATTTAATTGAAGATTAATAGCTAAAATTCATTGAGTTAATCTAAAAATGCATTAGAAATTAACGCTTACATTTAGAGGTCTAGGCTAGAGACGTGTTTCGATGTCGTTAAACCTAGTGGTTGTTGTTTTCACTAAGGTTGGGTGATTCCTATTTTTGTGATTCGATAAGTACTAGTATGGACTTGTGCTCCCTGTACCATCATGTATATGATGGGAGACCCCACTAGGTTGTAATCCCATTATCCATAAGAAGCCGATTCAGCTTCCTTGCAGACATGATACATCGAACACAAAATTCAGGGAGATAGCCTGCTCATACTTCTTGGTTCACTAGGAGGTATTATGTAGTTCACGCTTGCTTGGTAAATCCTTTTGCATAGAATTCTAGAGTATTCACTTTTGTTCCTTTTCGACTCTCTAAAAGTAAAAGGATCATCTAAGCACTTGTTCTTTCAGGCTCATTAAAATTCGAAGGAGACTAGAGTCATCTGTTTTCCTTCTTCGCAACTCTATAAACATGAAAAGGCAAAGTTTTTCTCTAGTTTCATAAAATTTATTTTCCCATGATAACATCCTACCTATTAATTTTGGCTACATCATGAGTAATACCCTTGAAGAGAATTTAAAGCCCTCTTAATTACATCTTCCCTCCTGGTCTTTTGAGTTTAGGCCATCTTGGCAGACTCATATGTTCCGTCATTGTTACCAAGTGACAGAGAGCCTTCTTCCCTCGTCCCATCTGAGGTACCATATGTTAGTGGCTCTCTTGCTATTGTTCCAAGTGTTCAGCCTCTTGCCTCTCGAGCTCCGAGCAGGGAACATTTTGGTATAAATTCGACTCCTCCCAATGTTTGGGAATTTTTAGATGAGGATCCTCCATCTACTCCCCCTGGTGCATTGGTTCCTATGGCCTCTTCCAACATGTATGAATCAAGTCCCATTAGTAGTCAAGAGAGCCTTGTGTCGATTGGCAAATATCAGTTTCCTCTCGAATGTTTCCCATTTCACACCTCACCAGACGTTTCATTACCACTTTGTGTTGGCATTATGTTTCTTGTATGGCTATATGTTACAGATGTTGTACTTGATGGCAAAACCCGTGGAAAGGCCCTCAATATGTTGAAAATTAAGAAGTATGTAGGAGAACAGTTCAGAGGATGCGTACCCGCAGGTACACTGTGAAGGGACCGCGGCCAGCCATGTAGGTCAGCCATTCAGGAGGTGCGTACCCCCAGTGCACTCACTTCAAGGCAGAGAAAAGCACACGTGGGGTTTCTTATGTTTAATCTTTGGTATTTAGCCGACGGTATTTGTGTTATTATGGTTTTGGCTCGTAGTATTGATCCATGATTTTAGGAGGAGCTTGCCTATATAAAGCAAAGGATATCCCTTGGCTAAGCATCTTTTGAAAATTGAATATCTTAAGATCTAAAATATTGGGTTCAAAAACTTGATCTATATGAAAGTGAAGTGGAAAGCGAATCTGTGAAGGGTGATCTCTCGAGCACATGATCAGATCTGGGCATCCGACTAACTGTAGCACACTGGTGATCTGCAAATTCTTCCCTAATCAGAAGTACGCAGGTGTTTAACAGTGCCTCTGCGTGGGTACACAGAGCAGAAACCGGCGAACTGCGTGGGTACGTAGAGCAGAAGAAGGGTAACTGCGTGGGTACACAGAGCAGAAGAAGGGTGACTGCGTGGGTACGTCGAAGCAGAAGAAGAATGGCTGTGTGGGTGTGCAGCGCAACAGTGGTTCAGGTGCGTACGCACAGTAAAAGTACACGACGCGATAGTATGTCTAAGTGTGTGACTACAGTGGAAGTACGCGGCACAATAGTGTATCTGGGTGCATACTGTACGCAGCGCGGTAGAAGAAGAAATGCATGGGCACGCGGAACAGCAGAAGGAACTCTGCGGGTATACGCAGGGAAGCAAAAGGTAAAGTGCGTAGTGATGCAGGCCAGAGAAAAGAAAATTGCGTATCTGTCTCATGACTCTCTGTTGACTGAATTTTTCTGTTGATAAGGTGTTCTGGGTTTAGTTCTGTTTTGTTGATCTGGTTACTGCAGTTGAATGTGAAATCTACATGTACTTGATGATCATTCGATGTTTATGAAAAGTGGTCCTTGTAAGAAAAGAAGTAGGGGGTTGTAGCTCCCTTCCAGGAGAGACTGGAAAAAGAGAGAGAGTTGTAGCTCTCTGCAGGTTGCAGCCTACGTA
>APFE031423660.1:240430-255718 GCA_000404065.3 Pinus taeda | reverse complement strand
TTGATGCATCATCTTATTGTTGAAACTCTTCTGATTGTTGGTTGTACGCATGGTTCATCTAGGGTATATGCGTACATGTGCTGGGTTGCACAGGTTCAGGGGGAGCATATAATGCATTGTTTGCATTATGGAGGATGTACAAAAGGAGATCATGGAAGCTGGTCTGAATATAGCTGCAATATGTCTCTATCTCTTTCTTGGTCATTGACGGTGTCTGGTGGATTATGGTTCTTCTGGAGCATGTTCTTAGGGGGAGCATAACCCTTTTCCCTTGATGTCAAAGGGGGAGAATGACGCTGAAGTTTTTAAGGTTGCCATCAAGTCCAAAGGGGGAGATTGTTGGCATTATGTTTCTGGTATGGCTATATGTTACAGATGTTGTACTTGATGGAAACACTCATGGAAAGGCCCTCAATATGTTGAAAATTAAGAAGTACGCAAGAGAACCGTTCAGAGGATGCGTACCCACAGGTACACCGTGAAGGGACCGCGGCTAGCCACGCAGGTCAGCCGTTCAAGAGGTGCGTACCCCTAGTGCACTCACTTCAAGGTAGAGCAAAGCACACGTGGGGTTTCTTATGTTTAATCTTTGCTATTTAGCCAATGATATTTGTGTTATTATGTTTTGGCTCATGGTATTGATCCATGATTTTAGGAGGAGCTTGCCTATATAAAGCAAAGGAGATCCCTTGGCTAAGCCTCTTTTGCAAATTGAATATCTTAAGATCTAAAATATTGGGTTCCAAAGCTTGATCTATATGAAAGTGAAGTGGAAAGTGAATCTATGAAGGGTGATCTCTCGAGCGCATGATCAGATCTGGGCATCCGACTAACTGTAGCACACTGGTGATCTGCAAATTCGGCCCTAATCAGAAGTACGCAGGTGTTTAACGGTGCCTCTGCGTGGGTACGCAGAGTAGAAACTGGCGAACTGCATGGTTACGTAGAGTAGAAGAAGGGTAACTGCGTGGGTACGCAGAGCAGAAGAAGGGTGACTGCGTGGGTACGCTGAAGCAGAAGAAGAAGGGTTGCGTGGGTGCACAGCGCAACAGTGGTTCAGGTGCGTACGCACAGTAAAAGTACGCAGCGCGATAAGATTTCTGAGTGTGTGACTACAGTGGTAGTACGCGGCGTGATAGTGTATCTGGGTGCGTACTGTACGCAGCGCGGTAGAAGAAGCAGTGCGTGGGCACGTGGCACAGCAGAAGGAACTCTACGGATATACGCGGGGAAGTAGAAGGTGAAGTGTGTAGCGACGTAGGCCAGAGAAAAGAAAATTGGGTATCTGTCTCATGACTCTCTGTTGACTGAATTTTTCTGTTGATAAGGTGTTCTGGGTTTAGTTCTGTTTTGTTGATCTGGTTACTACAGTTGACTGTGAAATCTACATGTACTTGATTATCATTTGATGTTTATGAAAAGTGGTCCTTGTAAGAAAAAAAATAGGGGGTTGTAGCTCCCTTCTAAGAGAGACTGGAAAACGAGAGAGAGTTGTAGCTCTCTGAAGGTTGCAACCTGCGTACTGGTAAAGGACTGCACTAGTACAAGACCATTGTAAAAGGAGTTTCTAATTTGAAAGAAGATAGAGACATATTGCAGCAGGTGGTTTTCACCCACAATTGGGTTTCCACCCTTATATCTGGTGTTCTTTTGATGTGACTATCTGTTTTTCTTGTTCATGCTCATTATTTTATGGTACTAATATGCAAAAATAATTCAAAGTGTAAATAAGGAAGATTTGTTAAAAGAACTAGATAATACTGATTCCTCCCCCCTCTCAGTATTATTTTCAACACTTTGCTATCATTCACTAGCTGACATACTTGGTGCTTCATCTCTACATTAGAGCTCTATGTGGTCTTGTACAATGGTTCTGACTTCGGGGCCATTTGGGTCTAGTTACTCAGCTTCAACCTCCATCCCTCAGACACAGGTTACATTGGTTACATCTATTCCATGGATGCCCTCTATTTGTGTGGCATCTTTGGCTCCTCTTGTTAGTGTGGTTACTGCATCCTGGGTGGTCACTACTGTTATGGGGATATCTTCTAGACCTGCTAATGGTGGTCCTTTGCTCCTGGCATCTGGAGTTAGTCAACCTACAGGTAACGTACCTATTTCCTTGAATTCCATTTTGGGGGGAGTGTCATATCATAAATATCTCTTTTTTCTTCAAAATCTGACTTATAATCGTCTAGGTTCTCACCAGATGTCTGTTTCACATAACCCTTCGCACTATTACGATCACCATGCAGCCCATATGTATTATACTCGACCTCTTCCTCAGACATCTCCAATTGATGGTCAAATTCCACCTTTGATTTCTTGGAATCACACTACTTACCACAGCTCATAAGGACAAATGGTTCATGGACAACCTTATGCCTCAATATGTCAGTCTTATAGTCAGTAGGGGAAACCTTTGGGTTTGCAAGGACAACCTTTAGCCCAAACAGGTTCATCCTTTACTTACTCAAGACAACCACCTTATCTCAACAACCTCCTTCTCGTCAGTTAGGACAGCCTTAGTTCCAGCAAGGACAACCTGCTACCCAGCAAGGACAATCTTCTGGTCAGTTAGGCCCGCCTCAATTCCAACAAGGCTAACCTACTTCTCAGCAAGGACAACCTTTTGGTCAGTTAGTTCAGCCCCAGTTCCAACAAAGCCAACCTACTGCTCAGCAAGGAAATCCTTTTGGTTAGGTCAATCCAACTATTAGTCAACCTGGTGTTCAAGTGTAACTGGGGCCTCAAGCTCAAGCTGGTCCCCAAACTCAACCTAGTCCCCAAGCTCATTTTCGATTCCAAGGTCAACCTGTTTATCAGATACAACTTGGGCCCCAGGAACAGTTTAGGCCTCAGCTTCAATACGGTTCTCAAATACCTCAACAACCCTAAGGGAAACCTTAGATTAATCCATATAAAAACTATCAGCAACCTCAGGTTATTCCTTATTATAATTTTTAGTAGCCATATGTTGCCCCTATTGGTCAAGTTGGTAATCAATGGTTTTCAAGCGGACAAAATCTAGGTTAGCAACCAAGGTATGGTTTCAATCCACCCAACTATAACCCTTATGGATAAAATCCTCTAGGACAAGATCCATGGGGGAAAAAGGTCCTAGTCGGAACCTTAATGTTGGTCCTTATCAAAGACCCATGATGTCTTTCAATCCTCAGTTACCATTTCTTGTAACTTTGGAACTCCCTGATGTGTCGAAGTTGACAAATGATCCTATACTTCATAATCTATATTGGCCACTTGTTCCGACCAAGAGCCCTGGTGACTGTCCCAAGCTTGAAGGCAAGTCCGTAGAAGATCCCCAGACACAGTTCATGATGTATCACCTTTGGTGTTCATCCAATTCGTACCTTTATTATCGAGAAAACTAGTGTCCATTTAGAGCTACTAGTCCCACTAAGATGGGAAGTTATTTTAGAAACAAACAAACTAAAGTTACTTGTGTTTTCCTTTATGAGGGATAGATGAGAGAGAAGCAGAGAGTACCAACCTCAGTGTTTCACTTGGTTCCTTGTTTGTTTCCTCTCCCCTTTGACAGATCTTTGCCACTCTTTATGCACTTTTCCCGCTTCAAAGAGCACCTGTAGAGTCAAAGCAGCATAATACCATCAAAGCATAGATATCTATAACCATAAACAATATAGGATCAGATGTATATTAACCCTACAAATACATACATCAATACAAGATTCAGAAGTATACAAGAATATGGAGGAAAACTCAAATAGCTTTGTTGATAAAAGTAGTAGAAGAGAGGATTACAATCTAGTGCTCTGACCCAGTGCCATCCTCCCAGCATGAAAGCCCTCTTCACCCCATGAAAAGCTAGATCACCCAACACTATGATGTTTCACAGAGAAACCAACAACACTTCCTTACAAAATACAAAATTCCAGCCTTCGGATCTCTAGGATGAGGGATCCATATATAGATATTTGTAGGTGGGTGAGTCAACTTCTGGGATTTTGATTAGTGTCATTTCTCTGATAGTTCTTAGTTCCACTTGGAGATTTCATGATCTCTTACTCATCCCTGGGTGAATTTAGAGATGTAAGTGTCAAATGAGCAGTTTCTAGAAGATTCTCTGGGTTTCCACCTAGCAAACTGCCTCTGACATTTGTCTGCTCTCACTCATCACACCCTACAGAAGGGCTTTTCAGTATGCATCGCATCCCCCATGTGTAATAGGGGAGATGCATCTCACCCTCAACATAGAGTAGTCTGTATGGTCCAGTTTTGGCCAATTCTAAGTAGTTTCTTAGGGAGAACTTATGGGAAATGATGTAATCAACTGACCTTGTTCCTTTAGGGTATGAAACAACACTTTTAGGGTCTTAGAAGCCCTTGGTTTATGGACATATGTAATTGGGGTTGCAGTGCCAAAATATGTCTATAATAGTTGCCCCCTAAAGCATGAGGTTGTAAATTTTCTAATGTCGAGTGAAATGCTTTATCATGAGGATCTGAGGTTTTCCAAACTGGAAGGTGACCTGTAATAAGGTACAATACAATACATTATATTCATAATATTTTCATGATATATCTAAAGTAGTCATTCCCATGCTCAGTTTTATAAATTCATTTTCATGTACATAGAATAGATAACCGTCTATGTGGCAGACTGATGATTATTGTAGAGCCATCATCCCTTAGCTCAGATGATTATCTGTGCAGCTATGATGTACATTTGATGTCTTTATTTTCCTGAATATATTGCAGCCCGGATGGATGAAACTAGATCCAGGGTCTTCAAACTCATTCAATCTTCACCCGAAGTACAAGTTGATCCATGTGAAAAGACGTTCTGATGTTGGACATGGAAAGACATCGCCTGATTACTAGCCAATGATGTAAGATGTTAATAGGCGCGAGAGGAATCACCGATAATGATGATGACCCTCAAGGTACTGTAGTACAATTCTCGTGGTGTGAATACATGAGTCGATGTCGAACACCACGTAAAATCTTTTGGTCGAAGGCCATTGATGTAAACCTGTCGCCGGAAGTGAGAAACTTGCCATTGAGGCATGCAAGATTCAAAGTACTGAAAGGGTTGTTCCTAAGTCGACTTCTTGGATAATGAGCTGATGTAAAAAAGAAGTGAACTGTCATAGGAGGGCCTTAATGAATCCCACATCTATGACACAAAATGGAACAAATGATTTTGTGGAGGTGAAAACGATCTAATGATACAAGATTCAGGGTGGCGGTCATGAAAGAATGGAGCGTAAAGGTATTGCAATAGATGAGGCGTAAGCTGGGTTGGTGAATTCTCTGAGCAATGTATCTTGAACATATCGGTGACACTGAAGTGGATTGGTAGAATTAACCCCAAAATGGATGGTATGGAGGACCAATGGTGATATGACCAGTGAACAGAATAACCCAACCCGACTCAATCATGGTGACGGAGTGAAAGTGTCATGTTCAAGAGTGACTTGATACCAATAAAGTTCTTCAAGTTTTCTTCCCATTTTTTCCCCAGTCATTTCTGACCAGTACCTCTTTATTTTTGTCAAGCTTGAGGAGGATAACATATGCTTGTTCTATAGTTTTCCCTTTCGGAAAACCTGTTGCCATGTTTTAGCGAGCCTAGCAATAGTTAAACTCGCTCTTGTCTATAATGGACAAGTTTTTCGCTATTGTTTTAACAAGTTTAACGACAAAGATAACTTATTCCTTTTCAATTTTAGAGAGTATAAAAAGAGATGGCAAGGAAAATCCAGTAATCCTTTTTCGTAGTATAATCCCTTAAGTCTGAAAAAGTATAAAATAATACTAAAGGGATGACTTTTCCGATCACTTTAATGAGCTGAAAAAGACAAGTGCTCGATTTTTTTGTGTAATGATCCTTCAAGTCCAAAAATATTAAAATATAGAGGAGGGATGGCACTTCCAATCACTTTAACGACCTGGAGAGGCCAATTTCTTGGCAATCTTTTTATATTATACGAGTCTAAAAAGAGCTCAAAAGAGACTCATCTTTGAGGAACGAGTGATGTTTTCGGGTAGCAGCTGGTTCTAGGTAAGGTTTGGAACTTTTCAATCATGACAATGTAAAGAATATGGCTAACAGAATCATTTGTCGCAACTGTTCCTCAAAATGGTAAACAATCAAGTGGAGGTGGATGATTGGCTAAAAAGTGGAGGTGATGGTAAGAACACGACCAAGACTCAAAAGTTGATAGTAATGTGATCACAAAGGTTACTTACCGAAAGTGGGTTCATTTTTTAATGAGCTTAAACTCTCGGGGAATATATGCTCATAAATAGGTTTATTTTTTAACGAGCTTGAACTTTGCGAAAACATTGCTCATGATAATAGTCAAAGATGTTCGATTCACCATTAACACTATGTTCTTTTGATGGTCGTACTACTTATTCAATTGTTCCATCAAACTGATTAGAAGTGTACATACATGCTTGAAAAATGAGTTAAAAAACCATTTCTTTACTTGAATTACGTGAACAGTAACATAAAAATAGTTTTTACCTCTCGTTTTACCATTTCATTCAAATTTGGGATTGTTGGAGCTCTGGAGGTGTTTTCCCCCTCGATTTTCATCAGATGATTTTGGGAGATTTTTTGGATGATGTTCGGTGCTGTCTGGACCAGGTAGGAGCTAACCCTGAGCTCTTCAATTACATTTTTTAATTTTCTGATTCTGAGCATGTTTTCCTACTTTTCAGATCCTCTTGGTTTTGAAAATTTCGTTATCTCCCCACCGCACCTAGTACACATCGAAAGGTGCAATGCATACTGAGCTAGCCATTGGCCAGTCAGTATGCATTCCATCCAGTACATAGCTAGGGTGCGATGGGCGCAAGGAGCAAAGTTTATGCACTGATTTTTGATGGAAATTTTGCCTCTTTTTGCCCAAATCAGGATCCTAATTCTTCTCTTATTTGTTTTTTAGAGATTCATTTGAGCAACATGGTCGTTACATGTCATGAATGTGAGCATGAAGAGGAGGATATGATTTCCTTACATGATCCAGGTATGGTAACTACATTGCAGAACTGTGGCTTGCTCAAGTTCTTTCACATATCTAGCATGAGGAAACAAATCAACTTGTTGCAATATCTTCTTGATTTCTGGGATCCTACCAACCAAGTGTTCCAGATTAGAGATAAATCCATACCTTTGACTGTTGAGGACGTCTACTTTTTGATCGATTTATCGAGGCATGGTGCCCCTCTCTCACTATCAGGTTTCATCGGTGGGGGCGAATCTGTGAGGGATTACATTTGCCGATACTGTAGAGATGGATCTTAGCCGAGCAGGGATGGCAGATCAGTATTATAGATGTCACTGGCTGGTCATTAAGGACTATCTTATTCACCTTTTCTAGATTGGCTGGCAGGACAACCCTTCACTTGGCCAGCAGGTCCTATATGTAGTATGCCTTGGAATGCCTTGAACCAAAGGTATTTAACTGGTGTGATGTAGTATTTCTGGTGATAAAATAACAACTTACTATGGCGAAAAATGGAAGATCCAAGAAATTTGGTTATGGTTCTATTTTGATCGCTTTCACCTTGGAGAAGATCCCATTGATGCAGCCACAGTACATTTCACTCAGACCACCAGCACCGACAGAGCCACAGATGCTGAGATGGGTTGACCTTATGGCCAGACATGTTGGTCAATCACAGATTTCATTCTCTGATTCCTTCTTTGAGTGGTTCCACCATCAACAGATGGTTTATGCCGAGTATCCATATGCCAAGATGGATTTTTGAGGTGACCCAAATTTGGTATTGCTACTTGGCGAGCAGTGGGGTGTCATAGATAAAAATCTCTGACCATATCTCTCTTTATTTATTTTATAAAGTTCTTTTGTTTTTTTAAATGTTATCAAGACTAATCAAACCCATGTATTTGTGCAGATATTGGACTAGTGCGACCAACAGTGCGCTTGAGGGTAGCAGCTTCCCTTCCAGCAAGAGAGGTTGTAGGGAGGGCTGTCCTCCATGATCTAGATTTAGCTTTGACCCTTGCAGTATTGCAGGATCAGATCGAGGGACTCACCCTTGGTATTCCAGATGTGAGGACCAATGAGTTACCTTTGAGATTACAGTGCCATACTACTAGCATGCCAAGTCGATGGACTAGGCTCCTACATATGATCACATAGGCGGTGACTTGTTATCACCAGCACCATAAGTCTAGGGTGCTTTCTTGCATTTTTGAGTTTTTGGGTCATGTGACTAATTTTGTCTTGGACACAGAACATTTTAAAAAAAATATAAACAGTTATATATATATTTTTGATTTTCGGAGCTTTATTTTGGTTAAGTTAAATGATCCTGATGCAAATGTTGATGAAATTCTTTTCTTTTATAAATGTTGCAAATGTCTATCTAACACATAATTTTCTAATGAATTAGTTAATATGTTTAAGTTTATGGAAATGTGTTGATATTGAATAGAATCAAACTGCCTTTCCAAAATCCTGACCCTTAGGAACATATGATAGATAGTTGGATTTCGAATGGAATAGATGCCAGTAAGCTGTAGGATGACGAGTTGTGAGTCTAGCCCAACAACAAGTCAGTGTATTCCATGTGCGATGGAATTAGAGAGAATCTTTATCAACGTGCTATACACATCAATTTGTTTCATTGTTTGACTAATACATACCCCTCTGGAACTCACTAACTCGCCGCTTGGATCAAAAATGGCCCAGGCTATAAAAGATAGGTTCCGCATACTACGACTAGCTCTGTTAGTGTATCCAACAAATGATTCCAACAGGTTCGACATCTGCAACAAATGAAAAAATGGATTACCTAACCAAAACAATCACTCTTGATGAAAACAGAAAATGTAACAAAAGCATATGAAGAGATTACTATACTTAGTCAAGCATAGTAATGCTTCAGGTACAACCCGTTTCGGGGTTGCGACAGTGGAATCCCATCGTAATCTACTAGCTCATAGGCTCCTTTTGCTAATACATGCTTAATAATGTAGGGACCCATCCACAATTATTGAAATTTACCTGCCCCCAATTTATCGGATTCCTGATCGTAGAGGAAGGCCAGGTCACCTTCTGAGAAGACACGGGGCTTGACATTCTTGTCAAATTGTTCCTTGACTTGTTTCTTATGAGCTTTGTTAGCCAAGACGGTGTCACAATAGGTTTCATCTAGTTGTATTAATTCCAAGAAACAAGCCTTTTCCTCTGAAGTTCTAGGAGAAGATCGATTGTGAGCTTGAGAGATGAAATTTCACACTGAACTGGTAAGATTGCTTCCAAGCCATACACCAGCTGAAAGGGTGTAAATCCAGTTGCATTTCTTACCGATGTCTGGCATGCCCACAAGGTCGAGTACAAGATTAGGTGCCAACTCCATTTACGGACCCCAAAAATTCTTTGTAGCATGCACTTCAGGACTTTGTTGATCGCCTCAACTTGTCCGTTAGCTTGCGGATAATACGGAGTAGAACTATCATGGAGCAGTCCTAATTTGGTAGCCAATTCAACCAGCATGTGATTGCAGAAATGCAATCCATGATTTGTGACTAAAGCTTGTGGAACATCGAATCTAGAGACTACATGATTGAACAAGAAAAAGGCAGCTGTTTCATCGCTATTGTTTAATGTAGGCATCGCCTCGGCCCATTTTGTAAAATAGTCAATTGCGACTATGATATACCCATGCCCCCTGGCCGAGGTGGGGTTACATGTCATGAAATCTATGCCAAATTTGGTGAATGGCCCAACAACAACTACTGGATGCATAGGTGTGGGTGGCATTTTGGTTTTGCGGTCGAAGATTTGACAAGCATGGCAACTTCTGACTGCGGTTACACAATATTTGAACATTGTTGGCTAGAAGTAACCTACTCGTAAAATATTTTGTTTCGTAGAATAACCAAATTGATGCCCCCCCCACACACACCTGAATGATAATTATTCAAGAATTTTTAGCCTCCTCATGGGTGGGGCACCTTCGCAGAACTGTATCGATACCGCGACGGTAAAGTGTATCACCGACGATCATGTAGTCGTTTGCTTGGTATCGAGTACATCATTATTTTGAGCGAGAGGCATTAGGCCTATATGTTTGGGTTTGGAGATAGATGATTATATCTCCATAAAAAGGATCACTCGATGATATTAGAAACAAAGATTCATCCATGATTGATGCTTTGGATGTTGAATTGTTGGATGACAATAGGAAGTCGCATAGTAACTCTGCGAAAACTAGAGATTTCATTGATTTGGATTTTACGAATTCCATATCAAACTCTTGCAAAATAGCTATCCATTTTGAATATTTTCCGGTTTCCCCCAAATAACTGACATGACAGAGTGTAAGTCATACTATTGTAATATGAGAAAATGGTTGTTTTGGGAAAGAGGATATAGTGTCAAAATATATGTACTCATTGAACAGCTGCAAGAGCTAGCTTTTTAACATAGGAGTACTTGCTTTCTGTATCATTTAAGTTCCAATTTAAATAATAGATAGGATGTTCAATTCCATTGTCTTCTTGAACTAAAACTGTTACGATGGTCGTATCTGTTGTAGCCAGATACACGTTAAAGTCTTTTTGATAGTCAGGAGCATACATTAATGATGCTCTCGTTAGGGATTCCTTTAGAGCATCAAAGGAGGCTTGCGTGACCTGATCCCAGTTAAAGGGCACTTCTTTTTTCAAAAGATGGGTATAACCTTTAGCAAGTTTGGTGTAATTTGGAATGGACCTCCTCAAAAAGTTTGCTTTCCCTTGGAGTTTCTGAATCTGAAGCAAATTTGAAGGTGGAGGCATATCGATAATTGCTTGAACCTTACATGGGTTGAGACGAATCCCGCCCTTAGAAACCACAAAGCCACGTAAACAATCAAAACTGACACAAAACACACACGGATTGAGTCATATCTTGTAGTGTCGGCAACATAGAAATATAGCTCTCAAATGTTGCAGATGATCAGTCGGTTTTCGCGAATGAGCCAGAAGATCATCGAGATATGGTTGAATGATGTTCTTGATGTAATGGAAGGCATAATTCATAGCCCTCTGAATAGTTTCTCCTACATTATTTAAACCGAAAGGTAACTTACGGTACGTGAATGTGCCCCACGGACATATAAACGCAGTCTTCGACTAGTCCTGTGGGTGGATATTAATTTGATTATACCCAGAAAATCCATCCATGAATGAAAAGAGTTCACATCCGATGCATTCATCAATTATCTGGTTGATGAAGGGTGTAGGGTAGTTGTCCTTTGGACAAGCTTGATTTACATCCCTGTAATCAACACACACTCTAATCGTTCTTTGTTTTTTCATCACAAGAACAATATTCAATACCCAATTAGTTAGAGGAATTGGGTAGATGAAACTAGCATGTAAAAGTTTTTCAGCTTCTGCCTTGATGGCAGCAGCTTTCTTCGGGTGCACTGCTGAAGCCGTTGTCATACCGGTTTTACATCTAGATACATCTTGATTTCGTGTTCAACTATACTCTAGTCAATACCTAGCATTTCTTCATATGACCATGCAAAGACATCTTTGAACTCACGAAAGAGAGCGTAATATATTTCCAGTTCCGAAGAAGAGCAAGATTTTCCGACATGAATATTCTCTACTACATCTAGTTTTGTTGAGATATTTATGGTGATAGTTTCTTCAATATTAGACAAATTTCACTCGGAATCCACCGTATTTATAGTATTTTATAGAAAATCAAAAACTGAAGGATGATTAAGGTCGTTGGAACAATCTTCGTGGTAACCTGGAAGATGGGAATGACGGTGGTAATCTTCCCATGCTGCATCTCCTATCATCATTGACTGAATGATTCCTTCATCTATAGAATGTACATGTGACCAAGGATCTGAAGAGGTGCCAT
Source organism: Pinus taeda (assembly GCA_000404065.3). NCBI lineage: Eukaryota > Viridiplantae > Streptophyta > Pinopsida > Pinales > Pinaceae > Pinus > Pinus taeda. Next base: position 243,830 of record APFE031423660.1, on the reverse strand, counting down.
ATTAATTAGACCTATCTATTGAAACACTCAATGAGTGTTGATTTTGGTTTGCCCCCCAAGCTAAGAAAATTTATTGCTACAATATTTCTATTGGGCTTGGAGGCAATACCTGGTGATGATCCATGCTAACATCATGTCTGGAAATTTTCTGAACCTTTGTAGATATAGAAGATACCATGTTGCAGGTTTCCACCGTGGCCACTTCCGCCAGATTACTCGGAGGCGGTAGGGCAAAAGTACCCATTAAGGTAGGGCCTTTTAGGAGGCCTACTCCAATATTTTGAAGTGATTGAGAGCTTCCATGGATCATTGGAATGCTTCCCGTAACTTGTGAACTGTTGGGGAGGAAGGTTTGTTGATCAATGATTGTAATTCCTCCTTGAAAATTAAATGCAATCTTTCTAAAATATGTTGACACAACTACATCCATAGCATAAATCCAGGGCCTTCCCAGTAGGATATTGTAATCGAGGTTTGCATTGATAACTTCAACGTCAATTTCTATTGTCTTGCCCCCTAGTACATCTTGCAAGTTACTTAAGATCCCACACAGAGTGTATATTCATCCATCGAATTCTCTTAACATCATTGACAATCGCGACAAAGGTGGTGAGCCTAAAGTTTTCTAGCAACTCATTGACATAATGCATGCAGATGCCCCCTCATCAATAATTGTTCGATGAACAGTTTTGTTGAGGGCTTTCACTTGGATGAGGAAAGTGAGTTGAGCTGGTAACTAAGGTTCATGTCCTTTATGATTAAAGGCCACAAGATTGGAATCTGCCTGGCCTACTTTTGGGAGGGGCAATTTCGTAGTACTTCAAGTGTCGACATATTGGATGGCGATTGGGCCAGATCCTCCACTATATTATAATTCTGTGCTGCTCTGGCATGAGGATTAAATGTCAATTTGTGTACTACTCCCTTTGGCGGCTTTATTGTTAGTTCAAGAATGATGGGTGGCACAACTTCGGTTGAAGTTGTTGTCAAACTACTAGGTTGATTAGTAGCCTTGTTGTTTGACAGCTGAGGATTCCTGTAATCTTTATTCCTTGTTGATATCAAAACATCATTTCGTTGTTTCGAAATGGACAACATAAGCACTTGGGATAGGAAAGCATTGTCACTAGCATCCAGATTGGTTTCTGGGTTTGGAAATGTGTCAGTCAATACCACTGAGGTTTTTGAACTCTTAAAGAACTTCTTAATATCAGCTTTATGTGGACAATCTCTCATCTAATGGTCTTCATCACATATGTGACATGGCTGATTAGGTTTCTTTTGCCCAGAAGGGTTTTTAGAAGACTTTTCAAGAGTTAAATCATCTTGTTTCTTCTTTTTTCTTTTCCATTTCTTCTTGCCCCCTGGTTGCTTCAGCTGTTTGCCTTTTTCGGTCGACACGACATTAACCTCTGAGGTAGGAAGTTTTTCATTTGCCTTTTTACTGGAAACTGCAAGGGCTTTACTAGATGAGGCCTTTACAGTTTGCATACTAGAGGTACCAATCACGCCGTCACCCGCATGGGAGTCCCTGTTCGATTTAGGAGGAGGAGGAACAGAAAACTCCAGTCTGGGAGCATTAGGAATTTTATCGTAGAGCGTGCCAGACTGAGTATAGATCAATTCTAGATATTGTGCATGAACAATGACTTGCTCTTCAGTGACAAATCCTCCCTAGGCCACATCTTCTGTAATAGAAGGTAAAAATGACTTAATAAACCATTCAACTAACAACTGATCAGGAACATATGTCTTTACCATTCTACGACGACGTCGCCACTCATGAATATGATTAGATATGTGAGTGGCTTTCATCTGTTTAAAATTGGTAAGAAGATTTTTTCCTATTTTCTACCTCATGGGTAACTAAAAATGGGTTAAAAAGGTGGTGGCAAGGGCGCTGAAGTTATCGAATGAAGCTCTAGGCAATTCAATGTGCCATTTTTCTGCCGGACTAGTTAACGTTCACTGAAAAAGGCAAAGCCTAATCAAATCATCATTGAGAGTGTTGGATGAACACCATAGATGAAAGGTCATCACATGATTTGAAGGATCTTCACCTGGATTTCCATTGAATTTAGGAATATCTAACAGAAGTTTATGAGGAATCACCGACCACCAAGGGGCATAAGCTATTGGATCATTTGTTAACCGATTCAGATTTGGTAATTCTAAAGTTGCTACGAAAGGCAACTGTTGATTCAGGTTTGGCAAAGCATACCCAGGATAAGATGAGATCACTTGAGCCATGGGTCTTTGCATACCAGCATAATGTATTTGATGCTGATAACTTTGATAAGGTTGATGGGCATAACCATTGTAATATAATTGTTGGTCACTGTTTTGAATATACGACTGCCCATTACCTACAAAGCTTTGTTGCTCAGGTCCTCAGTAAGTTTGTTGGAATTCCGGTTGTTGATATTGTACCAACCATGACTACGAGACCATTTTCTATTGTCCAATACTAGATGTTTGATCAAGATGAGGGGTTATAGTACCTGTTTGAGCCTAAGTCGCTTCAGTTAAGGAGCCACTAATCGGCAATTGTGACTGAGTCGTGGAGACAAGAGGCTATTGTATTACGACTTGAGAGGCTGGAGGTTGACATACAACAGGTAGCGCTTGTACTTGCGACAGTGTCACAATAGCCAGTTTAGTGGGAATGTTTGACACAGGTTGATTTTTTTGTATTGAATATACAACTCTCGACTGTTGAGGCAGTATTGGTACCCAACCACTGGATGCGATTCCAGCTTGATGCGAATTCTGTTGTGAACTCTCATATGGTTATTCTCCAGGAGGGAACAATGAAAAGACATACTGCCCCCCATATGGCAGCAATCTAGTGTTCAAAGGGAAAATTGGCCGTTGGAGAATGGACTTCCCAAATTGATACTGATGTGAAGGATCAATTTGTTGATCCTCAATATAAGAAATTCTAGATAAGGTTCCGGATGAAAAAATAGGAACAGACCATACTATCGCAACAATCCCTGGGTGGACTCCATCTAGTGGTTGAGAACTAGTTGGGACAAATGGTACACCAGCGAACATTGTCGGAGTGGCGGCAGGAGGTTCTGCTACTGCTGTATCAGATGACATAGTCCTACATGCCGATGGTTGTTCAGACATATTGAGTCTATCCAAAATATTTCCTAGCGATTCTACAAGAACTTGCAATGAAGGGTGAATAACTTCTGTAGTAGAAGGATATAGGTGGATCCTAGTTCCAAAATGCAATGGAGTACTAGATGGAAGATCCTCCACAATATCTTTTATAGCAATCAATCCAAGTGGAATAGGTAGATCATCAGGTCCATAAAATATTTCTGCTGCCGAAGAAGGTATAGACTCTGCAGTGATAGATGCTGGAGGGGTGACACCTTTTGAATCAACC
>APFE031423660.1:185324-240361 GCA_000404065.3 Pinus taeda | reverse complement strand
GTTCATTGAATTTATTTTATAGTTGATCTTTCTTAAGAAGTTTGCCTTTAAGGTTCACCGTGTGATGTAGATATACAATTCCTAAATATGCAATCTAAGATGATAAACAGTCGTTTACTCTTCTTTTTACGATGAAAATCCTAGCTACTAAGGAAAGAGAAGTGAAATCCTTTCAACATAGAGCAGAGAGCACACACTAGATGCATTGTCCTAAATCAATATCAACAAGCAGTCTAAATGCAAATGCACATGCATGTATTTGTTTTTCTGCTTTCTTAATGTGTGAATGACAAAAAGAATGGTAAGTACAAATTTGAACTATCTTTTCTCTCAAAGCGACAGTACTAACATTTTTCTCTTCAAAAGACGAAAGGAAGACGAAGACAACACTTTGCGATTTCAAATTCAAAAAACAAAAGGAAGACTAAGACGATACTTTGCTATTTCGAATTCAAAAAATGAAAGGAAGACTACTTTGTGATTTTGAATTCAAAAAATGAAAGGAAGGCTAAGACGACTCTTTGTGATTTCGAATTTCAAAAACGAAAGGAAGGCTAAGATGACACTTTCAACTTCAATTTGAAAACTGCTTTTGACAGTTTTAAATACTATTAATTCAGATCAAATACAAGAGTAACAGTGTAATCAACAATCAAAAGAGTAGAATTCTTTTCTTTGACTGAAAACGACACTTGCGACACTTCCAAATCAAAGGACAACAGTTCGATTAAGCTACCTTTTTGTAAAGGAGAACAGTAAATGGCGAAAAGTACATAAAAACATTCACAACTCTTTGTAAAATGGAGGCTGAATAATGCAAAGGGAGGGAGTTTCAACAATGGTATACTAATCACAAACAACAAAACTCCTAAATAAGCTGAAGAGAGTGAAGAAAAACCAAAATATGGAGGCAGAAATAGTCTTCGCTGATCATCACACTTGTAACACAGGGAAACAGGGATGCATCTCACCTACTGCACACGGGAGGTGTGATGCATCCAGACTATCAAAAGGAGACAGTGCGATGGTCCAGGGATGAGACTTTAACATGGTTTTTGGTCACAGTTTGTAGCTTAGTTCAAGGATTTAGGCTAAGCTAATGATATTCAGTAAATACAAAGTGTAGGGGCTGATCTAATGAGCTTACTTGAGCCACCATCAAGGCAATTAGGATGTTTGCAAGTTAGATGTTTAATTCATAAACTAACCTAGAGATTGATTGAAGTAGCGTTTATCTACTTTGTAGTTGCATAGAAAAAGTAGTTTGAAGGCTACCTGGCATAACTTCAAGCTCCGTCTGTAGTTTATAAAGTAAACAAACTAGAAACAAGCAAACAAGCTATTCGCTCCCCAGCAGAGTTGCCATTTTGTCATCAGGAAATCTAGTGTCCATTCAGAGTTGCTAGTCCCACTAAGACGAGTAGCTATCTTAGAAACAAACAAACTAAAGTTACTTGTGTTTTACTTTATGAGAGATAGATGAGAGAGAAGAAGAGAGTACCAACCTCAGTCTTTTGCTTGGCTCCTTTCTTGTTTCCTCTCCCCTTTGATAGAACTTTGCCACTCTTTCCTCACTTTTACCGCTTCAAAGAGCACCTGTAGAGTCAAAGCAACATAATACCATAAAAGCATAGAGATCTATAACCATAAACAATATAGGATCAGATGTATATTAACCCTACAAATGCATACATCAATACAAGATTCAAAAATATACAAGAATAAGGAGGAAAACGAAAATATCTTTATTGATAAAAGTAGTAGAAGAGAGGATTACAACCCAGTGGTCTGACCCAGTGCCATCCTCCCAGCATGAAAGCCCTCTTCACCTCATGAAAAGCTAGATCACCCAACACTATGATGTTTCACAGAGAAACCAACAACACTTCCTTACAAAATACAAAATTCCAGCCTTTGCATCTCTAGGATGAGGGATCCATATATAGATATTTGCAGGTGGGTGAGCCAGCTTCTGGGATTTTGATTAGTTTCATTTCTTTGATAGTTCTTGGTTCCACTCGGAGATTTCATGATCTCTTACTCATCCCTGGGCAAATTCAGAGAGGCAAGTGTCAAATGAGCAGTTTCTAGAAGATTATCTGGGTTTCCACCTAGCAAACTACCTTTTCCATTTGTCTGCTCCTGCTCATCGCACCCTACATAAGGGCTTTTCAGCATGCATCGCACCCCCCGTGTCTAATAGGTGAGATGCATCACACCCTCACCATAGAGCAATCTATATGGTCCAGTTTTGAGCAGTTTTTTAGGGAGAACTTCTGGGAAATGATGTAATCAGTGGACCTTGCTCCTTTAGGGTATGAAACAAAAATTTTAGGTTCTTAGAAGCCCTTGGTTTATGGACATATGTGATTTTTGTTGCAGTGCCCAAATATTTCTATAACAGGCTTGATGATTCTATTTGTCTCTGTCTTTTCCAAAGGACTCTTACTGGTTTCACTGCTAGTGGTACATTGAACTCACTTGTGGGACCTTCCAAGATTTTAACTCTCTTGTGATGGCATTACTTATGCATTTTTAGTTACCAATTCACTATGAAACAAGAACACATCTTCTTACCTCTATGAAATAGGACACAGCTACTCACATCTTTGATCATAATCATGAATGGAGAAGGCACCACTATTTGTTCAAGTTCTGGATTCCTAATTAGCTATTAACTGATTGGTTCACTACCTCTTTTGTAGGCCCAATAGGTAGGGACATTGCTATGGGGGCATGAATTACTGAAGAGAAAGCCATCACACGTGCTCAATATCTTGATTTGGTATATTCCCAATTTGGCACAATTTATGACGCCTTGCCCGATGCTCTGTGACTAGGAACTTCTAAAGTCCGCCAACACCTTTTGTCGAGGGTGTTATTGGTTCTGTCACTTAGTCTTCTTGAAAGTCTTCCACAACTCCTGCGAAGCAGAAATCCATTGCTCTGACTCCCCATCCAATCCTAGGAAAATCTCAAAAGTTAACGTTGTTGAGTCCACCACGACAGAGAAAAATTCGAAGGGTAAGAAGAAAGGGAAAGGTAAAAAAGAGTCTTACACACCAAATCAAGAAAACCCTAAGACTCCTACCGATGATGGTTCTAAATGAAAACCTAAGTATCATTTTCTTATCTGTGATGAGGATCACTTCACTAAAGACTTCCTTCAATGGTCTAAGGTAAGTCATTTACTTAAGGGGACTTCAGGGATTTCTTCTATGCTTAAAGAACCTTTTCCTTCTCAGCAAAATCAAATGGCAGACCAACCTCAATCCTCTTTCTCATCTGGTCCCCAGGTATTAATGGCTGGGACTACTCCTATTCACATATCTACTTGATCAAAATATTATGCTCTATCAGCTAGGAAAGAACCTAAAGCCCCTTCTAGTGTTTCCCCATCCAATTCTGGCCCTCTTCATATTGAAAGGCCTAGTAATGAGTTCATCATTCGACCACCTGCTAAAGGAATTCTCAAGAAATCTTCCTATAATCCCAATTCTCATGTTGCACAACACTATATCATTGTCAAACATCTAGCCCAAGCTCCTTTAGCTATGTCTGCATTGGAGGTTCTCTAGCATTGTCCTTCATAATGGAACTCATTACTATCCGCCATTGGTTAAATTGATCTGGCTGATTCCGAGTTGATTACTTTCGATCTTGAAAATAATGTGCTGCATTTGCCTCACCAGATCTCTTTTCTTATCCATGTTGTTATTAAATCAAAGAATATTCATTGTATTGTTATCAATGAAGCAGCCTCGACTTGCATTATGTTTGTTGCTTGTTGGAAAGCCATTGGTTCTTCGTACTTGAGTCAATCTATGAATACCTTGGAGGCATTTGATGGAACAGATTGTCATCCATTTGGTATTCGCCTACATTTTCCTATCACCTTGGAAGGCAAGAGGTTCAACGTTGAAGTAGAAGTTGTATATGCCAATCTATTTACAACCTTTTACTAGGTCGACATTGGACATATGTTATGCATGTTGTTGCTTCTTCGTGGTTCTGCGTACTCCATTTTCCTCATCAGGGGAAAATTGTTATGTTCGATCAGTTGTCCTTCTTTGCTTCCTCTTCCTCGGAGGGCAATTTTCCATATGTGGAGCATACTAGTATTCCTTATGAGAGTGGGGGTGTTGGGCTCTTTAAAGCTTCTGCCCTCATGGGCATTTTTCTGCTCCCACCTCCTAATGTCGCCTCCGTTAATATGACCTTTGTTAACCCTAATCCTTGGGTGATTCATCCCCTCGATCAAGTAGATTATTGGGGTGATGTTATGCCATTGAGCATTTCTAAGCTTAACTACTTTGAAATCATCTCAGCTTCAGCTTATTCTTCTTAATCTACTCCTTCGAGTAGGTCCCTTGACACGTATGTGCAATCCCCTTAGCTAGGAGATATTTCTTCTCCTGATCCTTTGCAAGAAAAATTTCCTTCTGATGAGGCTATTCTTGAAACTTTGTCTTTTTAGGATCCCCCTTGGGTCGCTAGTCATCATCCTTCCTCGTTTCTTCTTGGCTTTGGGGCAGTGACTGCCTATCTAGACAATTTTGCTTCCCTTGTTCTTCGGAACCGCTTCAGATGCCCATCTTGACTAATGAGGTTTTTTCTAAAGGGAATATGGGAAATATCACACAAACCATACCTATCGACATCTTTGTTAAACCAAGGGTTGACGAAAATATTCACATTGGAGTAACTTGTTCTCCCATGGAAATCGAGATTTACACTAGTCTCTTCCGAGAGTTTCGTGATGTGTTTGCCTGGTCGTATAAAGAAATGCCCGGTATAGATCCGAGTATTGTGGTGCATGAGATCCCTACATATCCTGATGTGAAACCAATTCATCAACATTTACGTCCCATGCATCCAAGAAAGGCTACTGCCATTAAAGGAGAGGTTGAAAAACTTCTCAAAGCTGGGTTCATTTATCCTATTCCATTGACAGAATGGGTCTCCAACATTGTCCCTGTGACAAAAAAGTAGGGCACTATTTGAGTTTGTGTTGATTATTGTGATATTAATCATGCATGTCAGACAACTACCCCACTCCCTTTATTGACCAACTTCTTGATGACTATGTTGGGAGTGAAATATTCTGTTTTATGGATGACTTCTCTGGCTATAACCAGATCAATATCTTATATTTCGATCGACATAAGACCACCTTTATCTGTCTATGGGGTACTTTTTCTTATAAAAAGCTCCTTTTGGTCTAAATAATTCTGGTGTGACTTTTCAAAGAGCAATGCCCTATGCTTTCCATGATATTAGACACATTGTTCAACCTTATCTAGATGATCTTCCTGCTCATTCAACTAAATGCACAGATCATCCAGACCACCTCTATCAGATTTTTCTTCATTGTAGACATTATAATATTCATCTCAATTAACACAAATGTGTCTTCTGCATTGAGTCCAGAAGACTCCTTGGGTTTTTTGTTTCTAAGGAGGGTATTCATCTTGATCCACTCAAGGTCAAAGCTATTTTGAATCTCCCGCCTCCTGGTACTTTGCACTAGTTGCAGAGTTTGCAAGGAAAGGCTAATTTTCTTGCGTTGTTTCATCCCTAACTATGCCGAGGTTGCTAAATGTTATACGCTTCTTCTTAAGCATGGGATTCCATTCATTTGGGATGAAATCGCCCAAAATTCATTTCAGCACCTCAAGAACCTTCTTGTTTCTGCTCCCTTTTTGCGTCCACCTAACTATCACCATGATTACTCACTTTATCTAGCTTCCGCTGATAGTACCATGGACATGGTTCTTGTACAGGATTATGATGATGGATCCCAACATGTCATATATTATCTTAGCTGCAACCTTCTCGACACCGAGACTCACTATGGTTATGTCGCGAAGTTGGCCTTGGTAGCGGTTCAAGCTATTCAATGTTTTTGTCATTACATTTTGTTGTGCACCACGACCATGATTTCTAATTGCAACCTGCTGACATATATTCTATCATGTCAATTGTCAGGGGGAAAATACTCCAAGTGGGTTGTCATCCTCCAGGAGTTTGATTTGGAGTTCACTATTTCCAAATCCAAGAAGTCACTAGTTTTTGCTGAGTTGATTTACTCTTTACCATCTGTTTTCGCTCCCTTTCAGATAGAGGATCGAATTCCAGACAATAGGCTCTTCTTGATTAGTACCCTTGATCGCTAGTATGGTGACATCATCATTTACCTCCAGACATCTTCATTTCGCTCTGACTTGTCTAAGGATGCTCAGTGTCGCATTTGCCATCATTCCTAACCATATCGTATTATTAGAGACACGTTATACTGTGTCAGAGTTGATTCTATTCTTTGTCATTGTTTAACCCTCAAGGAAGCTGAGAAAGTCTTAAATGACTATCACTCTGGCACCTGTGGAGGTCACATGTCTGGTTATGCCACTGCTCAGAAGATTCTTCGTGATGGTTATTTTTGGCCATCCATTTTCAAGGATTGCATTCTTGCCATCCATTCATGTCAGGTGTGTCAAATTTTCTAGAACAAGATGCATGCACTGCCTTCTCTTTTACATCTTGTCATTACCATTGGCCCTTTTGGAAAGTGGGGCATTGATTTTATGGCCTGTAACCCTCGCTCGGCCAGAGGGAATGGGTATATCATTGTTGCCATTGATTACTTTATGAAATGGGCTGAAGCGATGGCTACATTGACTAATGATGGTAAGATAGCTGCCTAATTTCTATTCAATCATATGATTGCTAAGTTCGAAGTCCCTCAGGCCATCGTCACAAATCATGGATCTCATTTCCGTAGTTACATGATGGCCGAGTTGACATCTCAGTTGAACTTGTGTCACGATAGTTCGACGCCATATTACCCCCAGTCCAATGGCCAAGTCGAAGCAGTGAACAAAGTGTTGGTCACCATCCTTCAGCGTCCCATTGGAATGCATAAGTCCAATTGGAATTTGATGTTATTTTCAACTCTATGGTCCTACCCAATCTTGGTTAAGGATTCTACTGGATTTACACCATTTTAGCTAGCTTATGGTGTAGAAGCTACCCTTTCGACTGAATGTGAAATCCCTTCTCTGAAATTGGTATATCATCATTGCCATTGATTACTTTACGAAATGGGCCGAAGCTATGGCTACATTAACTAATGATGGTAAGACAGTTGCCCAATTTCTATTCAATCATATGATTTCCAGGTTTGGAGTCCCTCAGGCCATCGTCACAAATCATGAATCTCATTTTCGTAGTTATATGATGGCCGAGTTGACATTTCAGTTGGACTTGTGTCACAACAGTTCTGTTAGGGCCTAAATCTACCTCAGGCTAAGAAAGGCAGATCTAGGGTAACATCAAACCATGCTTAACCTGGTAGTTAGCCCTACCAAGTTAGGAGAGGGCTCTCTCCTTGTCAATATTAGGAAAATATAGAAAATGAGGCTTGAGATGACTGATGTAAAGACTAATTTCAAGATAGGTATATGCTCAGAGGATTTTTATTGATTTTTTCTGTTTGTTGGATCAAAAGTGAAAGGTAGTTTTGGGTCTGGGGAATGGACTCATTCTTGCAGAGGTCTATGTGGGGCGAGGTAGGCAAATTCCTTAGTACTTTTAAATAAGTGAAATGGAAAGTCTTAAAACTGGTGAGGAGTTGAAAAGGGCATGAAAGTATCAAAAATCCTCTTCAAATAGTTGAAAACATGTAAAACCAAATAAACCCTAAGGTAGAGCACTACAACATCAATGAATTCCACCTTTATACTTGATTCATTTATTTAAGCTAAAAAAGAGAGAGATAATGGCACACATAAACACATGATAACTTCAATCACAGAAGGAAAAAACAATACTAAATCACCTTGTCACAAGAATCCCACAAAATTCTGCAAACCCTGGTCTATTTCCTTGCCAAACTGCAAAGATGAATGTACAATGATGCTCAAAGCTTTCACAAAAAAATCCAACCTTTGCAAATGACTGAAAAAACACATGATATAGACCTCCAAACCACCTATGCTATCCACCAGGGGTTGAATCCATGAGAATAGGGGTGGTTTCAACCATATCTAAACTAGGAACACAAAAGTAGGTAGTGGAATAGCTTGCCTCTAAAACCTAGGAAACTGATTCATCCAACTCCAAACCACCTACAACTTATCTATCTACCTTATCATGTCAATTTTTATCATTTTTATATCATAGTACATCAATTTAAATCATGTCAAGTCATTAATTTGACCATAAGAGAGAAAAATTCAAACTATAAAAAGATAGGTGAAAAACAGAGTTTTTGAGCAAAATTGGCACTTTTTCATCCTGTGCATAGCGCCACTTTTTCTGTGCGTAGCGCGTTTTCCTATCTGAATTTGGAGGCCTTCCCCTTCACAAAATTTGCTTCAAGTTGGCTTGCTGGAAAGGGATATCTATATACTTTCTAGGAAATGTAAAATGTTTGAATGTGGATCCCATTTTCCCCTCAAAAAGTTAGTTCTCCCGAGACTGCTTCCTATGTGGCCAAAAAGTGGCAGAAAGGGCATTTTTGAGGTGTTTTTGGCCCTTTAGGTGACCCAAAACTTGTCAAAATTTCCTAGTAATTTTAGAGCATGTATGATTTCTCATGAGGATTCCAAAAATGTAAAATTTTCCTCCAGAGGAGGTTCCTATCAAAAGCGAGCGCCAAGTGGCGCTATGCACATGCTGGAAAAACCTATTTTTTCTTGGAAAAATTCAAAATTGCCAACAAGTTTGCCAAATTTCTTGAAATTTAGCATGGGTGATCTGCATCAAGCACTATGTTGGGCCAATGAAGCTTCCACCAAGATCTTGAGCTTATCTTTCTCTTTCTTTCTCCTCAAAGTCTTCCTCAACTTGGGTTTTATGCATCTTATCCTAGTTTTGCAAATTTTGTTTTGTGCCAAATAGTGATAAGCCATGTGCTACAACATCTTTTTCTGCTTATTGGATTTCTCAAGTAGTTTCTCGAAGTGCATATTCACCCTCTCTAGTGAAGATTCCCCGTTAGCATCAATCTCTTGCTCAACGGGTGTCAATTTGACTTTCTTTCTTTTGGATGTTTGCTTGTTTTCCCTTATGGTTTGTAGCTACATGATTGTTTGTTTATCCTCCAATTGCTTGTTCTATTCCTTAAGATAATTAATGATCCACTTATCCCTTTTAAGGTTAAGAGATAAGGCATGGATGTCATCTTCCTGTTCTTTGATGATCTCCTTGAGTCTTAAGCTTTGGGAGCCCAAATCAGTATCCTCATCCTGAATCAAAATAAAATCTCTCTCCTGACCTTCAAAAGGCCCGTACTCATACAATGGTTTCCTCCCTTTATCTTGTACCTGCTCTATTGAAGAATAAGGCAAGGCCCCTTTCACCCTAGGTGAAGGTAGCATTTGCCTATTGTCTAGTGAGGGAAATGAGACCACTTCCACCCCTAGTGGAGATAGTACTATTTTGCAGCTACAAATAGCCTCCTTGTCCCCTTTTCATAAGTCACAAACACTGGCACACCTGTAGTTTGAGTCTCATGAATCTCTGGTTGATTTGAAGGCCCTCCTTCCTCTTGAAACACTGATGGGGTCACTTGAGGGCTTTTGAAAAGCTCATGTGAAATGAAAGTATCGCATGAAACATTCAACAAACTCAGCCGATACAAAACAACAATCTTGATAAATGAAAAATGATAAATGCTATTGAATTGTTGATGAAGAGGTTTTCTTTGCACCAATGTAGCCATTTTCTCAATGTTTCTGCATGTGAGATAGGGGAGGTTCATCATTCTCACTCTAGTGAAATGCATCAATAATCTAACATGATAAGTGTACAAGCGAGAAAATCTCCCTTCACAGCTGAAGTATTTGATAATGAGCTTCATGAGTGGAGCATAAGTGTCCTGTAGGTATTTGAAAAGAAAGACCCTACTGATTTGGTTTTGATAAGTAGCCTTGATATAAGGCTCATAATGCTCTTTTCCCACAAGATGTCATTTGTTCCACTGTTCACCTACATTTGGAATACCTGTTGCTGCAGCTATAGTTTTAGGTGTTAAAGTGAAGGAAACACCCGCTATGTTCACCTAACCATTATAGAAATGACGGACAAATAGCCTAGGAAGTTCATGGTGGTATTTCACCGTTTCCACCATCTCACAAAACTGGTAGCAAGACTGATGTTCGAAACATGTTACTGCAAGGGGACAAGCCAATAAGTCTGTGAGTGTGGTGGTCTCCTCCCAAATGTGTTTTCCTCCCTTATGTGGTTTTCTTGGTGCATGAATCTCTTGGGAGGAATCATTCATAGTTTTCTCATCCCTTTCATACGCTGAATCTGTTTCCATATGTTCCACTGTATGTTGCAAAATGATGAGCATGAATAGATTTTATTTCAAGAATAGGTGACTATTATTTTCTTCTTTGGGATTTGATGAATGGGACTGATGAGTGGAAGGTTTTGATGCTTGCTGTAAGGTTATTAGGGAGTGATAAGGTTTTGGGAATAAAGATAAGGATTTAAGTAATAGTGGTAATTAGGTGTTAGGTTTTTAGTGTTTGGGGATAGAGGGTAGGATAAGTGTCAATGAGAGAGGGAAAGAGGAAGAAAATGTAAGGAAATGTAGTGTAAAGAAAAGGAGTAAACAAACAACAAGAATGAAAAAAACTGCAAAACCCTAGACAATTTTGCAATGCATCTATGAAGCAAATTAGGCTTTGATTTTTCACCTATCAAAACACCATCAATGATGATAAAATTTCTTGTTATGGAAAATTTGGAGGGTTTACTTACTTGGAGGAATAGTATTTAGAGATTGTGGAGCTTTAGAAGGTCAATTGGATGAATTTTGAAGTTGGTAGACTAGTGCATCGTGCTAACACCCAGGTGCGCCATGCCCGACAGGTGTGCCGCGCCAGTTCAAAGTTCTTTGTAATTTCTGCGCCCGATGCGTAGCATCGAGAAGGTGCACCACACTAAGAAGAAATTTGAAAATTACTGCAATTTTCCTCTATTTTCCTCAAAACACGATTTTCACCTTGTTTTTTTCTCACTTTGAGCACAAATGAAGTCTTTAACACAAATGAGCACTTTATATACTTTTGACTTTAATTTTTCATTTAGAAAACCCATTTTCTAAAGTTTTCCTTTTCACTTTATTCTTTAAAAACTCTGTTTTGCAGTTTGGCTCTCTTTTTGTCATTTGATGGACTAATGTTTGGATTTTCTTGTCTCTTTTGTAGGAACTGGAGTGCAAAAGTTTGGCAAGGTGACCCAGGGCTATAGATGATGCTTATTACATATGAAAACAATAAACTGGCGTAAAATTTGTATAAGAAATGGGAAAACCCTATTTTCACCTCAAAACAGAGTTTTGAGGTAAAAACCCTTTATGGAGCAAATCATAAGTAAATTTTGTGATTTTATGAACTTATTGAAGATTCTCATGTGACTGCTGGTCTGTTATCGAAACTTTGAAGACCATGGTGACAAACGCTATACCTAATGAGACTTGAAACCCTAAAAAGACTTCTGCAACTGAAATGAAATAAAAATGACAGCAAATGATCTGTACATATGCAAATAGGCCAACAGATGAAAAGCATGAGGGAAATTGATAAGGAATCACTACCATCAAATGATCCATGACCTAATGGAATGCAATCGATCAGATGAGGCACCTAGAATGCATGCAAAAAGAGAATTTTGATCTCTAATGGAGGGATAAAGATACTGACACTAACATTGGCTTCAATGGGGATGGTAGCTCCTAGGAGGTGCCAAGAACTACAGATCTCTGGAAAGCATAAAGTGCCTCTTCCACTGGGCTATGGAGTCAATAACTTTCACAAATATAAAACCAATATCTTGACTCAAAACTGACTCAATTACAAGCCTGAAAATTGACTCAAATAACTGACTCTATCAACCCACACTAAGTAATCAAAAACTGACATGAAACCTTTAGTTTTATAGCCTTCACTTCGGGCCCCAAACTGACTAAATTACGATCGTAAACACTTTCAATGAAGGAAATAAAATGGTATGTACAGTGAAAAATTATGACAGCAGAAAATATCTCAAAGATAATATTGTTTCAGCAACTGACCATTGACTGACCCCCCTAGACAATCTTCCCCAGTTATTTCTTTCAGTAGAAAGGCATTTTGACCCCGATATACAGCAATTCTAAATGGTCCCTTCCACAAATTCTCAAACTCTTCGTGCTTACCTTTCTCCACATTTCTAGCATCCCACTTGAGCACTATGTCTTCAATCTGAAACTTATCTGACTTTGCCTTCCAGTCATAGATTTTCTTGATTCTCTCTTGTGGCCTAAAGGTATTATGGAAAATCTCCTCTCTCGTTTGCTGTAAATGGATCATTTGGTTTATCCTTCGCTGAAAATGATCCTCCTTGCTGCCAGCTTCCTGCAGAAGTTTTACCACCAGGACTTCGAGAGATGTCGGGAACACTGTGTCAACACCATATACTAGTTCAAATGGAGACATGCCAATTGATTTCTTCTGACTTACTCTATCTACCCATAGTGCATTAATAAACTTCTTGTTCCAGCTCTCTTTGTTTGTTTCCAGGAACTTTTTGATGATGTTAACCAATAATTTATTTGAAGATTTCACCAATCCATTACCTTGCAGATAGTATGTAGTAGAACGCCCCAAGGTAATTTTATATTTGTTACAAAAATCAATCATACTTTTAGATTCAAACTCTGTTGCATTATTCGTAATTAGCTTACTAGGACAACCAAAATGTGACAATATTATTTTCGAGAAACTGAATTATTACCGCATCTGTGGCGTACCGAGTGGTAATCACCTCAATCCATTTTGTAAAATAATACATTGCTATAAGATCCACTTATGCTGAGATGAATATGTAGGGTGGATCTCTCCAATAAAATCAAGGCCCCACTGCTAAAACGAAAGACTTACTTCAACCGGATTGAGAGGTAGTGCCTATAATTTTCTCCTTCCCTAAAAAATTTGACATTCATGGCAACTTGTAACAGTTTTATAAACATCAGCAAAGAGGGTAGGCCAATAGTACCTTGCTCTCAAAATTTTATTTTCCATCGTCTTCCAAAATAGGTGACCTCCACAATCTCCCTTGTGAAAATCATCCATGACCTGTTTTGCTTCCTCCTCAAGCAAACAATTCAGCAACATACCTGCGGGATCTTTCCAATACAATGCATTATTCATAATAAAAAAAATTCAGCCTTTAATTTCTGAGTTATACTTTTTCTTTTAGCCATTCTCAGTGGCGTTGAAATATTTTGGAGCACATATACAATATCTCAATACCAAGGAGAATGGCTAAAAATTTCAGATACCTGAAAAAGTGAGTTGTCTTCATCTTCTTCGGACATGGAAGCGATCAAGTTCATGTCCAAGGCATGCAAATTAGACTCTGCCATTAGTTTTTCCAAACCTTGCCCCTTGATGAGCTCTGTTGGCTTTATCTCCAAGTCATATTCTAACAAAGTTATGATCCATTTTCCTCATCTCCCTTCTAGATTTGTCTGTACTAAAACATCTTTTACGACTACTTTAGGGACATAGGAAAGAATATGAGGATGCAGAATATATACTCAAAAATCTTCCAAAGCTTTCACTAAGGCAAGATATTGCTTTTCAATAATGTTATACTTTAAGGCTGCATCTCTTATTTTTCTGCTCAAAATGGTAATTGGCTTCTCAAGCTAACCTATTTTCTGCATTAAGACCGCTGCCATAGTATGCTCTGAAGTGAATGAAAATAAAATGAAATCATGGGAGTAATCTGGGCTGATCAAATCAAAGCTAAAGAAAGAGCTAAATTTTCCAAATTAAAATATTTTATAGCTTCCTTGGTCCACTTCACCACACTATCTTTCTTCAACATGTTTTTGATTTCCCTCAAATGTTCAGCTAGATTTGGCATAAAAAGACGTAAGAAGTTCGTCTTACCATTGAATGCTTGGATCTCCTTTTTAATACGGGAAAAATCAATTTTTTGAATCACTTCCACTCGCGCAGGATCAATGCGGATTCCCTCCTTGGATATGATGTGACCGAGAAGCTTCCCTTCATCCATGGCAAATAAGCTCTTTTTGGAATTAAGAGATATTCGATACTTTCTGCACCGCTGAAAAACAATCTTCAAATGGTAAAGATGTTCCTCATCTAAATTATAAAAAACTGTCAAATCATCAAGATAAACAACTAGAAATAAATCTTTCTCATTTGCAAAGGAAATATCCATAGCCCGCTAAAAAGTTGCACCAACATTCTTTAAACCGAATGGCATCTTGGCATAATGGAAAGTCCCCCAGGGGTGGTGAATGTTGTTTTGTCCCTGTCATCCTCATGGACCAAAATTTGGTTATAGCCAAAATACCCATCGAGCAACGACATACGAGATGCCCCGACCACTCTTTGGAGTATGTGGTCCATCTCTGGCAATGGATAATTATCTCTTAAAGGCACATTATTTAGATTTCTGAAATCAATGCATAATATAATCTCACATGCCTTCTTCTGCATGAGCACCAAATTGGAAATCCATTCTAAAAATCTTACTGGAATGATTATACCAGCCTTGTATAATCGATTCACCTCCTTCTCTATTGATGGCAACAATTTAGGATTGATCCTTCTTAACTTTTGGCGAAATGGCTTCTATTTTGGCTTGATTGGAATGATGTGTTGAATTATACTTTTATTATACTCCTTCAAATCTGAATAGTCCCATGCAAATACATCAGTAAACGAAGACGATAGACTAAGGTACTTTTCCTTTACTTGAGGAGGTAATTCCTTTGACAACTTCACCATCTTTGGATTTTCTACTGTTCCAATATTCACGTCTTCATCTCCCTTTTCAGTCAGCATCAAACTTGGCTTTCGGGCTCCATCATTTTGGTCAAATAATTCCTATAAAGGTATAAGGCCTTTAGGGATGACATTGTCTTTCGGCTGCAAAACATCTATATGATTTACTTCTAAGTCTGGTTCGTCATTATCTTGCTCGTCATCTATAGAAGTGTCTTGATATTTGCCTTCATTTTGTAAAAAATCTTCAATCTCTTTGTCATCCTGAAACACTTGCCAACATCTTTGATTATCAGGGACAACCGGGCGATGTTTCACATGAATTTCAATCTTATTGTTTGAATTCATCGGAGTCTTCAAGTTACTTGTTGCTATTGCAAGGGAATCTGCGATAACAATATGTGCATGAGGAACACATGTCAAGGTAAAATCTAGAAACAACCTCAAAATGTCTAAAACCGCATTACGGTAAGCCCTCATTCGAGGATGTTTTGCTCGGTATTCTCCCTTGACTTGCTTAATTACTAATTCAGAGTTGCCATAAACTAAATTCTTTTTGCATTCAGTTTTTTGAGGATTTTCAAGTGTACAATTAGTGCCTCATATTCTACTTCATTATTAGAACAATCAAAATCCAACTTGTACGAACAAACTCTTACATTACTCGAGACTTTATTTGGTGAGAAAACAGGGTTGTGTATCCAAACACCAATTCCATCACCTTCCTTACCTACTACTCCATCAATGTCTATACTCCACAAACCAGCTTCTTCTTCCAAGTGTTGGAATTCTGCTTGTTTTTCTTTTTTTGGCTGTTGTCCATCTTTTTCTTGCTACTAGTGGGATGTTAACTATTCAGTAGTACTTTCAAGCCTTTGCCTCTCTTGATGATATATAGCTCTGGAATTTTCTATAATCATGGGTATATCTTCAACTTCAACTAATTGACTATTTACATCATTGAAGCCACTGTCAGAATAAATAACAGAAGACACTAAATCTCTATGTATATAATTAATTGGATGATTCATAGGTTTCTCCTTGCTCGTGATCATGTACTTCATCTTTTTCTCCCTATATAATTTCCTCATCTGACCAAACACGGGAATTGTGGCATATGAGAAATATAACTACAATGTCCCTTTGAGTTTTTCACCCTATGATCTAGATAGAAGCATGCCAAATCTAGGGGGAATGTCGACCACAACTAGATCCATAAGAACATTTTTCGTTGGAATCTAATCCAAACTTACAACCAAATCTTTAATGAGACCAATACATCTTACTCTACCAGAATTGAAGGAATAGAGGTCATGATACTTTCGAGTGATGTCCAAACCCAATTTTTCCATAATTTCCTTTGGCATCAGGTTGTGAGATGCTCATGAATAAAACATGGCATTGTGCAAAACATAATCATGCAATCTAAGGCTGACATAAAAAGGAGCTAGATCACTATCCTCAGATTGGCCTTCTAATGCTGGACCAAAGATAAGTTCAGATTGGTCATCTTCCACATTTACTATATCAGACAAAGGATCTATATTCAACATCTTTGCTACTTGACCTTTATAGTTTCTATTCTTGATTAATTCAGTCAAAGGTATTGACACTTTTAACTTAGCAATTTAATTTTCTAAGCTAAAGGCTGTATTTTTCTCTACCTCTTTTACTGGAGCATCTTTATTTTCAGTCTTCTTCTTTGTTGCACTTGATTGATTTGACTTTTCATTTGTTGATGCACTTTACTAGAAGTAGGATTTGCTAGCTCCTTTCCCTTTTTCTACACATTTGGAGAATCATTCTTTGGTGGTGTTGCTTCATTCTTTTTCTGAATTGGATTGATAGGAACATCCCTACTCCTGAGTGAGTATTGCCTTTGCTGCATTGTCAATGCATTCATGTACCCTCTCTGATACTAATCTAATTCCTCTTCTATGATTGTTTCATTTGCCAATATAAAATCTTCATCTTTTTGTACAACTGGACTTTCTAAATGCTCCTCATCTTTAGTGATATAAATTGGCAAATCATTTGGTGTAAAAAAAATGATTCTCTTCTCCTACTGGAGCCTCATCATCTTCTAATTTAGTGCCATAGACATAGTTCTGTTGTAATGGTGTTTTCACATTTTTTTGAGCTGATGGATCTTATGCTATTTTCTCACGTTGCTTGATTCTAAACTGCTGACCATGAAAATTTGGATTTCTGACTTGTCTTGAGCTTGTCTGCAATGGTGAATCTATCAAACATCTTCTCAATCTTATGGAGCAAATGATCCGATGTAGAAGCTTCTTCCTTTATAGTCACCTTTTTCTCAGTCTTTCTTTTAGCTCTTTTAGCTAACAAATTTGCTTCTACACTTACTACAATTTTCCTCATGTCCTCCAATGTAGCCGGGTCTCTTTCTCTTAACTGATACACCATATTGGGATCAAAGCCATCGGGAAATTTGATCAAAGCCAGCCCCATAGGTGGTTTGATATCAGTTGGAATGACATTATAAACAGTATTGAATCTAACACAGTAATCCTAAACAGTTTCACCAACATTCCTCTTTATGTTTTCACATTCGGAAAGGATTTGGAGTGGATTTTTCATTACCTCCCAGTGATCCAGAAATTGTCTATGAAGAACCTCCAATGAATTGATTGTTCCAGTAGGAAATGCTCTAAATCCCTTTCACACTTTGCCTCCAAAAATTTGTAGAAATAATCTCATAGTTACATTCTTTGCATCTATCTCATGGAGATCAAACAAATAACTCATCCTATCGACATGTTGTTGTGTTGTGACACCTTGAGAAGCATCAAACACTGGGATCTTGCTTTGGTAATAAACAGGCATGGCATCCAAGTTTTGTGGCAGAACAAGAGGTGCATATCTAGTAGCCATTGCTCGAGGTGAATTTACAACTGGCCTTGGGGATGTAGGAGGAGTTGGAACAATGATAGCAACTAATGTGACCAATGTATGAGATGTCAAAGGAGGTGAATAAATTCTTCATGTTTGAGGTGTAGAAGGAGTGGATGGGGGTGAAGGCACTGTGGATTTTTGATCAGATATGACGGGCTGCACGGGAATGGTGGGAATAAAAGGAGTTTCAGTAGGAATTTATGAATTAGATACAATGGCAGATGAACCAAGAGTAGCAAATGTAGATTCTAATAACTCGGGAATATTGATAGCCACAATTGAAGATTGAAGATTCAGAATATAAGTATCAATTGATCTATTTGCTCTTTCAGTTTCAAGATCTTTAACAAACTCTAAATTTAGAGTGGTAGCACCAACTGCACTTTCAGACTTAGTTTCAAACAACGATAGCACAAAATGTTCATCAAATGGGAGATATTCAAGATATTCAAAAACAACTGGGCATGAGTGAGATCTAAACACAGGAATCACAGAACTTTCATAGCGGAGAATTCTTGGAATAAGATTTGGGATTTCATACACAGGAGGAGGATTAGGATCACGATTGGCTCTGGTGTATCGTTTGGAAGCCAGTGTGTTGAATTATTTCCAAAGATCACACTGACATAAAAATCTTGTCAGCCTACTAAATTCTAAACTCATCATCCAAAGTCTAGAATTTTTTTAATGTACTGGGGCAATTTTCCAGTCAGATGTTCAGTTTATAAAACTAAACCGGAGTTGACTGAAGCAGCATTCATCTAATTATGGACTCACAAAGAAAGTGAAGTTTGAAGGCTACCTAGATAACTTCAGGCTCTGTCTGTAGTTTATAAAGTAAAAATAACTAACAAACAAATAAAATTTCCTTGCCCAGTATAGTCAGCACTATGTTAAGGCCTAAATCTACCTCAGGTTGAGAAAAACAGGTCTAGGGTAACATCAAACCACGCTTAACCTGGTAGCTAGCCCTACCAGGACGGGAAAGGGCTCTCTCCTTGTCAATATTAGGAAAATATAGCAAATGAGGCTTGATATGGCTCATGTAAAGACTAATTTTAGGCTAGGTATATGCTCAAAGGAGTTTGATTGAGTTTTATGTTGGTTTACTGGATCAAAAGTGAAAGGCAGTTTTGGGTCTGAGGAATGGACTTAGTCTTGTAGAGGTTTCTGTGGGGCGAGGTAGGAAAATGTTTTAGTACTTTTAAATAAGTGAAATGGAAAGTCTTAATATTGGTGAGGAGTTGAAAATGGCATGAAAGTATCAGGAATCCTCTTCAAACAGTTGAAAACATGTAAAACCAAATAAACCCTAAGGAAGAGCACTGCAACATCAATGAATTCCACCTTTATACTTGATTCATTTAGTTAAGCTGAAAAGAGAGAGATAATGGCACACACAAATACATGATAACTTGAATCATAGAAGGAAAAACAATACTAAATCATCTTTCCACAATCTCACAAAATGTTGCAAACCCTGGTCTATTTCCTTACCAAACTGCAAAGATGAATGTACAATGATGCTCAAAGCTTTCACAAAATCCAACATTTACAAATGACTAAAAAAACACATGATATAGACTTCAAAACCACCTGTGCTATCCATCAAGGGTTGAATCCATGAGAAGAGGGGTGGTTTCAACGATATCTAAACTAGGAACACAAAAGTAGGCAGTGGAACAACTTGCCTCTAAAACCTAGGAAACTGATTCATCCACTCCAAACCACCTACGATTGATGTATCTACCTTATCAAGTCAATTTTTATCCTTTTACATCATAGTAAATCAATTTACATCATGTTAGCTCATTAATTTGACCATAAGAGAGAAAAAGTCAAGCTATAAGAAAACTAGGCGAAAAACAGAGTTTTTGAGCAAAATTGGCACTTTTTCATCCTATGCGTAGCACCACTTTTTCTGTGTGTAGCACTTTTTCCCAACGTAATTTTGAGGCCTTCCCCTTCACCCAAGTTTCTCCAAGTTGGCTTGTTGGAAATGATTGTCTGTCTACTTTCTAGAAAAACTGGAATGTTTGAATTTTGTGCCCATTTTCCCCTCCAAAAATTAGTTCTCCCAACATTGCTTCCTGTGGTTAAAAAGTGGCAGAGAGGGCATTCTTTAGGTGTTTTTGGCCCTTTAGGTGACCCAAAACTTGTCAAAATTTCCTAGTAATTTCTAGGCATGTATAATTTTTCATGAGGAATCCAAAAATGTAAAGTGTTTCTCCAGAGGAGGTCCCTATCAAAAGCGAGCACTAGGTGGTGCTACGCACCTTCCAGAAAAACCTGTTTTTTCCTTTAAAAATTCAAAATTCCCAAAAAGTTTGCCAAATTTCTTGAAATTTGGCATGAGTGATCTGCATAAATTATTATGCTAGTCCAATGAAGCTTAAACCAATATCTTGAGCTTATCTTGCTCTTTCTTTCTCCTCAAAGTCTTCCTCAACTTGGCTTTTAGGCACCTTATCCTAGTTTTGCAAATTTTGTTTCGTGCCAAATAGTGATAAACCATGTGCCACAACATATTTTTCTCCTTGTTGGTTTTCTCAAGTAGCTTCTCCAAGTGCATATTCACCCTCTCTAGCCAAGATTCTCGGTCAACATCAATCTCTTGCTCAAGGGGTGTCAATTTGACTTTCTTTCTTTTTTTTCTTGCTTGTTTTCGCTTATGGTTTGCAGCTCCATGATTGTTTGTTTATCCTCGAACTGCTTGTTCTGATCCTTAAAGTAATTAATGATCCACTTATTCCTTTCAAGGTTAAGAGATAAGGCATGGATTTTGGCTTCCTGTTCTTTAATAATCTCCTTGAGTCTTGATCTTTGGGAGCCCAAATCAGTATCCTCATCCTGAATCAAAATAAAATCTCTCTTCTGACCTTCAGAAGGCCCTTCCTCATGCAATGGTCTGGTGAGGGAAATGAGACCCCTTCCACCTCGGGTGAAGAAAGCATTTACTATTGTCTGGTGAGGGAAATGAGACCCCTTCCACCCCTGGTGGATATATTACTCGTTTTACAGCTTCAAATAGCCTCCTTGTCCCCTTTTCATAAGTGACAAATACTGGCACATTTGTAGTTTGAGTTTCATGAACCTCTAGTTGATTTGAAGGCCCTCTTTCCTCTTGAAATACTCATGGGGTCACTTGAAGGCTTTTGAAAAGCTCATGTGAAATGAAATTATCCCATGAAACAGTCAACAAACTTAGATGATGCAAAATAACAATCTTGATAAGTGAAAAATGATAAATGTTGTGGAACTATTGATGAATAGGTTTTCTTTGCACCAATGTAGCCATTTTCTCAATGTTTCTGCACATGAAATAAGGGAGGTTCATCATTCTTACTCTAGTGAAATGCATCAATAACCTAACATGATAAGTGTACAAGCGAGAAAATCTGCCTTCACAGCTGAAGTATTTGATAATAAGCTTCATGAGTGGAGCATAAGTGTTATGTAGATATCTGAAAGGAAAGACCCTACTGATTTTCTTTTGATAACTAGCCTTGATATAAGGCTCATAATGCTCTTTTTCCACAAGCTGTCCTTTGTTCCACTGTTCACTTACATTTGGAATACCTATTGATGCAGCTATAGTTTCTGGTGTTATAGTGAAGGAAACACCCGCTAAGTTCACCTGGCCATTATGAAGATGAAGGACAAATAGCCTAGCAAGTTCGTGGTCGTATCTCACCCTTTCCACCATCTCACAAAACTAGTAGCAAGATTGATGTTTGAAACATGTTACTACAAGGGGACAAGCCAATAACTCTGTGAGTGTGGTTGGCTCCTCCCGGATGTGTTTTCCTCCCTTATGTGGTTTTCTTGGTGCATGAATCTCTTGGGAGGAATCACTTAGAGTTTCCTCATCCCTTTCATAAGTGGAATTTTTTTCCATATTTGCCATGTATGGTGCAAAATGATGAGTATGAAGAGATTTTCTTTCAAGAATACGTGACTCCTATTTTCTTCTTTGGGATTTGATGAATGTGACTGATGAGTGGAAGGTTTTGATGCTAGCTGTAGGGTTATTAGGGAGTGATAAGGTTTTGGGAATAAAGATTAGGATTTGGGGAATAGTGGGAATTAGGTGTTAGGGTTTTAGGGTTTGGGGATAGAGGGTAGGATAAGCGTCAATGAAAGAGGGAAAGGAGAAGAAAATGTAAGGAAATGTAGTGTAGAGAAAATTATGCAAAGGAGTAAACAAATAGCAAGAATGACAAAAACTACAAAACCCTAGACAGTTTTGCAATGCAATTGTGAAGCAAATTAGGGTTTGATTTTTCACTTATCAAAACACCATCAATGATGATAAAATTTCTTGTTATGGAAAATTTGGAGGGTTTACTTGGAGGAATAGTATTTGGAGATTTTTGAGCTTTAGAAGGTCAATTGGATGAGTTTTGAAGTTGGTAGATTGGTGCACTACACCAGCACCCAGGTGCTCCGCACCCGACAAGTGCATCGTGCCAGTTCAAAGTTCTTTGTAATTTCAACGCCCAATGCGTAGCGTCGAGTAGGTGCGCCATGCCAAGAAGAAATTTGAAAATTGCTGCGATTTTCCTCTATTTGCCTCAAAATGTGATTTTCACCTTGTTCTTTCTCACTTTGAGCACAAATGAAGTCTTTAACACAAATGAGCACTTTATATACTTTTGAATTTAATTTTTCATTTAGAAAACCCACTTTCTAAAGTTTTCCTTTTCACTTTATTCTTCAAAAACTTTGTTTTGCAGTTTGGCTCTCTTTTTGCCATTTGATGGACTAATGTTTGGATTTTCTTGTCTCTTTTGCAGAAACTAGAGTGCAGAAGTTTGGCAAGGTGACCCAGGGCTACAGATGATGCTTAGTACATATGGAAACAATAAAATGACATAAAAATTTTCCAAGAAATGGGAAAACCCCGTTTTCACCTCAAAACTGAGTTTTGAGGTAAAAAAATTTTATGAAGCAAATCATAAGTAAATTTTGTGATTTCATAAGATTATTGAACATCCTCATGTGACTACTAGCCTGTTATCGAACCTTTGAAGACCATGGTGACAAACCCTATACCTAATGAGACTTGAAACCCTAAAATGACTTCTATAGCTGAAATGAAATAAAAATTACAGTAAATGATCTGTACATGTGAAAATAGGCCAGTAGATGAAAAGCATGAAGCAAATTGATAAGAAATCACTACCATCAGATGATCCATGACCTAATGGAATGCAACTGATCGGATGAGACACCTAGAATGCATGCAAAAAGAGAATTTTGATCTCTGATGGAGGGATAAAGATACCGACACTAACATTGCCTCCAATGGGGATGGTAGCTCCTAGGAGGTGCCAAGAACTATAGATATCTAGAAAGTAGACAATGCCTCTTCCATTGGGCTATGGAGTCAATAACTTCCGCAAACATAAAACCAATATCTTGACTCAAAACTGACTCAATTACAACACTGAAAACTGACTCAAACAACTGACTCTATCAACCCACACTAAGTAATCAAAAACTGACATCAGACCCTCTGTTTTATAGCCTTAACTTCGAGCCCCAAACTGACTGAATGATGATCGTGCACACTTGAAATGAAGGAAATAAAATGGTATGTACAGTGAAAAATTATGACAACAGAAAATATCTCAAAGATAATATCGTTTCAGTAGCCAACCATTGACCTCCCCCCTAGAAAATCTTCCCAAGTTATTTCTTTTGGTAGAAAGGCATTTTGACCCTGATATGCAGTAATTTTGAATGGTCCCTTCCACAGATTCTCGAACTCTCCGTGCTTGCCTTCCTCCACATTTATAGCATCCCACTGGAACACTATGTCTTCAATCTGAAACTTATCTAACTTTTCCTTCCGGTCATAGATTTTCTTGATTCTCTCTTGCAGCCTGAAGTTATTCTAGAAAACCTCCTCCCTCAGCTGCTGTAAATGGATAATTTAGTTTATCCTTCACTGAAAATGATCCTCCTCGCTACTAGCTTCCTTTAGAAGTTTTACCACCATGACTGTGAGAGATGTCAGGAACACCATGTCAACACCATATACTAGTTCAAATGGAGACATGCCAATTGATTTCTTCTGACTTACTCTATTTGCCCATAGTGCATTAACAAGCTTCTTGTGCCAGCTCTTTTTGCTTGTTTCCAATAGCTTTTTGATGATGTTAACCAATGATTTATTTGAAGATTTTGCCAATCCATTACCTTGCTGATAGTATGCAGTAAGATGCCCTAAGGTAATTTGATATTTGTTACAAAAATCAATCATCCTTTTAGATCTGAAAGTTGCTGCATTATCTATAATTAGCTTGTTAGGACAACCAAAATGTGACAAAATATTATTTTCAAGAAACTGAATTATTACCGCATCTATGGCCTGCCAAGTGGGAATTGCCTCAATCCATTTTATGTAATAATCCTCACTGTTAAGATCCACTTATGCTAAGATGAAGATGTAGGGTGGATGTCTCCAATAAAATCAAGGACCCACTGCTAGAACGAAACACTTACTTCAACCAGCTTGAGAGGTAGTGGCTATAATTTTCTCCTTCCCTGAAAAGTTTGAAATTCATGGCAGCTTGTAACAGTTTTATAAACATCAGCAAAGAGTGTAGGCCAATATTACCCTGCTCTCAAAATGTTATTTGCGTTCGTCTTCCAAAATAGGTGACCTCCACAATCTCCCTTATAAAAATCATCCATGACCTGTTTTTCTTCCTCCTTAACCAAAAAATTCAACAACATACCTCTCGGATCTTTCTAATACAATGCATTATTCATAATACAAAATTTGGCAGCCTTTAATTTCAGAGTTCTACTTTTGTTTTTAGCTATTCCTGGCGGTGGCGAAATATTTTGGAGCACATATATAATATCTAAATACCAAGGAGAATGGATAAAAATTTCAGATACCTAAACAAGTGAGCTTTGTTGGCTTTATCTCTAAGTCATATTCTAACAAAGCTACGATCCATTTGCCTCATCTCCCTTCTAGATCTATCTATACTAAAACATCTTTGATGGCTACGTTAGAGACATAGGCAAGAATATGAGAATGCAGAATATATACTCGAAAATCTTTCAAAGTTTTCACTGAGGCAAGACATTGCTTTTCAATTTATACTTTAAGGTTGCATCTCTTATTATTCTGCTGAAAAAGGAAATTGGCTTCTCAAGCTAATCTTTTTTCTGCATTAAGACCACTGCCATAGTATGCTCTAAAGCAAATGAAAATAAAATGAAATCTTAGGAGTAATATGGGCTGATCAAAATCGGAGCTCAAGAAAGAGCTAACTTTACCAAATTGAAAGATTTGATAGCTTCCTCAATCCACTTCACCACACTATCTTTCTTCAACATGTTTGTGATTTCCCTCAAATTTTCAGCTAGATTTGGCACAAAACGACGTAGGAAGGTCATCTTATCGTTGAATGTTTGGATATCCTTTTTATTATGGGGAAAATCAATTTTTTGAATGGCTTCCACTCGAGCAGGATCGATGCAGATGCCCTCCTTGGATATGATGTGACCGAGAAGCTTCCCGTCATCCATGGAAAACAAGCTTTTCTTGGGATTAAAAGATATGCCATACTTTCTACATCATTGAAAAACAATATTCAAATGGTAAAGATCTTACTCATCTGAATTAGAAAAAACTGTCAAATCATCAAGATAAACAACTAGAAATACATCTTTCTCATTTGCAAAGGCGATATCCATAGCCCACTGAAAAGTTGCACCAACATTCTTTAAACCGAATGGAATCTTGGCATAATAGAAATTCCCCCACGGGGTGGTGAATGTTGTTTTGTCCCTATCATCCTCATGGACCAAAATTTGGTTATAGCCAGAATACCCATCGAGTAGCAACATACGAGATGCCCCGACCACTTTTTGGAGTATGTGGTCCATCTTTGGAAACGGATAATTATCTTTTAAAGACAGCTTATTTAGATTTTTGAATTCAATGCATAATCTAATATCACCTGTCTTCTTCCGCACGGGCACCAAATTGGAAATCCATTTTGAAAATATTATTGGAACGATTATACTAGCCTTGTATAATCGATTCACCTCCTTCTCTATTGATGGCAGCAACTTAGGATTGATATTTCTTAACTTTTGGTGAAATGGCTTATGGTTTGGCTTGATTGGTATGTTGTACTGAATTATACTTTTATTGTACTCCTTCAAATCTGAATAGTCCCATGTAGATACATCAGTAAATGAAGACAATAGACTAATGTACTTTTCCTTTACCTGAGGAGGCAATGGCTTTGACAACTTCACCATCTTTGGATTTTCTGTTGTTCCAATATTCACGTCTTCAACTCCATTTTCAGTCGACATCAAACTTGGCTTCTAGGCTACATCATCTTGGTCAAATAATTCCTCTAAAGGTATAAGGCCTTTAGGGATGACATTGTCTTTCAGTGGCAAAACCTCTATCTGATTTACTTCTAAGTCTAGTTCGCCATTATCTTGCTCGCCATATATAGAAGTGTCTTGATATTTGCCTTCATTTCACAGAAATTCTTCAATCTCTTTGTCATCCTGAATCACCTACCAATATCTTTTATTATTAGGGACAGTTGGGCAATGTTTCATATGAATTTTAAACTTATTGTTTGAATTCATTGGAATCTTCTAGTTATTTACTGATATTGCAAGGGAATATACGATAACATTCCGTGCACGAGGAACACATGTCAAGGTAAAATATGGAAACAACCTCAAAATGTCTAAAACCACATTATGGTAAGCCTTCATTCGAGGATGTTTTACTTGGTATTCTCCCTTTACTTTTTTAATTACTAATTTGGAGTCGCCATAAACTGAAATTCTTTTTGCATTCAGTTTTTTTAGGATTTTCAAGCCTGCAATTAGTGCCTCATATTCTACTTCATTATTAGAACAATCAAAAGCCAACTTGTACGAACAAACTCTTACATTACTCGGGACTTTATTTGTTGAGAAAACATGGCTGCATATCCAAATACCAATTCTGTCACCTTCCCTACCTACTACTCCATCAAAGTCCATACTCCACAAACCAGCCTCTTCTTCCAAGTGCTGGAATTCTGCCTTATTTTCTTCTTTTGGCTGTTGTCCATATTTTTCTTACTGCTGGTGGGATGTTGACTGTTTAGCGACACTTTCAAGCCTTTGCCTCTCTTGATGAAGTACAACACTGAAATTTTCTGTAATCTCAGGTATATCTTCAACTTCAACTAATTGACTGTTTACATCATTGAAGCCACTGCCAGAATAAAGAACAAGAGACTCTAAATTTGTATGTACATAATTAATTGGATGATTCATAGGTTTCTCCTTGCTCGTGATCATGTAATTCATCTTTTTCTCCCCTTATAATTTCCTCATCTGACCAAACACGAGAATAGTGGCATAGGAGAAATCTAACTGCAATGTCCCTTTGAGTTTTACACCCCATGATCTAGATAGAAGCATGCCAAATCTAGGGGGAATATCGGCCACAACTACATCCATAAGAACATTTTTTGGTAGAATCTGATCCAAACTTACAACCAAATCTTTAATGAAACCAATAGATCTTACTCTACCAAAATCAAAGGAATAAAGGTCATGATACTTTCGAGTGATGTCCAAACCCAATTTTTCCATAATTTCCTTTGGCATCAGGTTGTGAGATGCTCCTGAATCAAACATGGCGTTGTGTAAAACATAATCATACAATCTAAAGCTGATGTAAAAAGGAGCTAGATCACTTACTACAATTTTTTGCATGTCCTCCAATGTAGCTGGGTCTCTTTCTTTTAATTGATATGCCATATCAGGATCAAAGCCATCGAGAAATTTGATCAAATCCAACCCCATAGGTGGCTTGATATTAGTTGGAATGGCATTATAAACGGTATTGAATATAACACAGTAAGCTTGAATAGTTTCACCAACATTCCTCTTCATGTTTTCATATTCGGAAAGGATTTGTAGTGGATTTTTCTTTACCTCCTAACAATCTAGAAATTGTCTATGAAGAACCTCCAATGAATTGATTGTTCCAGCAGGCAATGCTCTAAACCACTTTTGCACTTCGTCTCCAAAAGCTTGCACAAATAATCTCATAGTTACATTCTCTACATCTATCTCGTGGAGATCAAAAAAATAACTCATCCTATCGACATGCTACTGTGTTGTGACACCTTGAGAAGCATCAAACAATGGGATCTTGCTTTGGTAATCAGCAGGCATGGCATCCATATTTTGTGGCAGAACAAGAGGTGCATATCTAGCAGCCATTGCTCAAGGTGGATTTACAAATGGCCTTGGGGATGTAGGATGAGTTGGAACAATGATATCAATTGATGTGACTGGTGTAAAAGGCGTCGAAAGAAGTGAAGAAATTTTTAATGTTTGAGGTGTAGTAGGAGTGGATGGGGGTGAAGGCACTGTGGATTTTTTATCAGATATGGTGGACTGCACGGAAATGGTGGGAAAAATAAAAGGAGTTTCAGTAGGAATTTCTGAATTAGATACAACGGGAGATGAACCAAGAGTAGCAGATGCAGATTCTAAGAACTTGGGAATATTGGTAGCCACAATTGAAGATTGAAGATTTAGAATATAAGCATCAATTGATCTATTTGCTCTTTCAGTTTCAAGATCATTAACAAACTCTAGATTTAGAGCGGTAGCACCAACTGCACTTTCAGACTTAGTTTCAAACAACGATAGCTCAAAATGTTCATCAAATGGGAGATCTTCAAGATATTCAAAAAAACTGGGCATGAGTGAGATCTAAACACAGGAATCACAAAACTTTCTCGGAGGAGAATTCTTGGAATAAGATTTGGGTTTTCATACACGAGAGGAAGATTAAGATTAGGATTGGCTCTAGTGTATCATTTGGAAGCCAGTGTGTTGAATTATTTCCAAAAATAAAATTGACATTAAAATCTTGTCATCCTACTAAATTCTAAACTCATCATCCAAAAGTATAGAATTATTTTAATGTATTGGGGCAATTTGTAAGTTAGATGTTCAGTTTATAAAACTAAACCAGAGATTGACTGAAGAAACATTCATCTATTTATGACTCGCAAAGCAAGTGCAGTTCAAAGGCTGCCTAGCTAAATTCAGGCTCTATCTGTATTTTATAAAGTAAAAAACACTAATAAACAAATAAAATTTTCTTCCCCAGTATGGTCGCCACTGTGTTAAGGCCTAAATCTACCTCAGGCTGAGAAAGACAGGTCTAGGGTAACATCAAACCACACTTATCCTAGTAGCTAGCCCTACCAGGTCGGGAGAGGGCTCTCTCCTTGTCAATATCAAGAAAATATAGCAAATTAATCTTTAGATGACTGATGTAAAGACTAATTTTAGGCTAGGTATATGCTTAGAGGAGTTTTATTGAGTTTTATGTTGGTTTTCTGGATCAAAAGTGAAAGGCAGTTTTGGGTCTAGGGAATGAACTCAGTCTTGCAGATATTTTTGTGGGGCGATGTAGGAAAATGTTTTAATACTTTTAAATAAGTGAAATGGAAAGTCTTAATACTGGTGAGGAGTTGAAAAGGGCATGAAAGTATCAGGAATCCTCTTCAAATACTTCAAAACATGTAAAACCAAATAAACCCTAAGGTAGAGCACTGCAACATCAATGAACTCTACCTTTATACTTGATTCATTTAGTTAAGTTGAAAATAGAGAGATAATGGCACACATAAACACAAGATAACTTGAATCATAGAAGGAAGAAACAATACTAAATCACCTTGCCACAAGAATCTCACAAAATACTGTAAATCTTGGTCTATTTCCTTGCCAAACTGCAAAGATGAATGTACAATGATGCTCAAAGCTTTCACAAGAATCCAATCTTTACAAATGACTAAAAAAACGCATGATATAGACCTCCAGAGCACCTGTTATATCCATCAGGGGTCGAATCCATGAGAAGAGGGGTGGTTTCAGCCATATCTAAACTAGGAACACAAAAGTAGGCAATGGAACAACTTGCCTCTAAAACCTAGGAAACTAATTCATCCAACTCCAAACCACCTACAACTGATGTATCTACCTTATAAAGTAAAATTTTGTCATTTTCACATCATAGTACATCAATTTACATCATGTTAGCTCATGAATTTTAACATAAGAGAGAAAAAGTCAAACTATGATAAAACTAGGTGAAAAACAGAGGTTTTGAGTAAAATTGGCACTTTTTCATCTTGTGCGTAGCGCCACTTTTTCTATGCATAACGCTTTTTCCCAGCTGAACTTGGAGGCCTTCCCCTTCATCAAATTTTCTCCAAGTTGGCTTCTTGGAAAGGTTTTTCTGTCTACTTTCTAGGAAAAGTGGAATTTTTAAATTTTGTACCCATTTTCCCCTCTAAAAATAAGTTCTGCCAACACTGCTCCCTATGTGGTCAAAAAGTGGCAGAGCGGGCATTTTTGAGGTGTTTGTGGCTCTTTAAGTGACCCAAAACTTGTCAAAGTTTCCTAGTAATTTTTGGGCATGCATAATTTTTCATAATAAATCCAAAAATTAAAGTTTTCCTACAAAGGAGGTCCCTATCAAAAGCGAGTGCCAGGTGGCACTACGCACCTACCAGAAAAAACCTGTTTTTTCCTTGAAAAATTCAATATTGCCAAACAGTTTGCCAAATTTTTTTAAATTTGGCATGAATTATATGCATCAAGAACTATGCTAGGGCAATGAAGCTTCAACCAAGATCTTGAGCTTAACTTTCTCTTTCTTGCTCCTCAAAGTCTTCCTCAACTTGGCTTTTAGGCACCTTATCCTCATTTTGCAAATTTTGTTTCACGCCAAATAGTGATAAGCCATGTGCCGCAACATTTTTTTCTCCTTATTGGCTTTCTCAAGTAGCTTCTCCAAGTGCATATTCACCCTTTCTAGCCAAGATTCCCGGTCAGCATAAATCTCTTGCTTAAGGGGTGTCAATTTGACTTTCTTTCTTTTTGTTGATTGCTTGTTTTTCCTTATGGTTTGCAGCTCCATGATTATCTGTTTATCCTCGAACTACTTGTTCCATTGCTCAAGGTAATTAATGATCCACTTAGCGCTTTTAAGGTTAAGATATAAGGCATGGATGTCAGCGTCTTGTTCTTTGTTGATCTCCTTGAGTCTTGAGATTTGGGAGCCCAAATCAGTATCCTCATCCTGAATCAAAATAAAATCTCTCCCCTGACATTCAGAAGACCCTTACTCATGAAATGGTTGCTTTCCTTTATCATGTACCTGCTCTGCTAAAGAAAAAGGTAAAGCCCCTTTCACCCCAAGTGAAGATAGCATTTACCTGTTGTCTGGTGAGGGAAATGAAACCCCTTCCACCCTTGGTAGAGATAGTACGCATTTTGCAGCTTCAAATAGCCTCCTTTTCCCATTTTCATAAGTGACAAATACTGGCACACCTATAGTTTGAGTCTCATGAACCTCTGGTTGATTTGAAGGCCCTCCTTCCTCTTGAAACACTGATGGGGTAGCTTGAGGGCTTTTGAAAACCTCATGTGAAATGAAAGTATCCCATGAAACATTCAACAAACTCAACTGATGCAAAAAAACAATCTTGATCAATGAAAAATGATAAATGTTGTTGAATTGTTGATGAAGAGGTTTTCTTTGCACCAATGTAGCCATTTTCTCAATGTTTCTGCATATGAAATAGGAGAGGTTCATCATTCTCACTCTAGTGAAGTGCATCAATAATCTAACATGATAAGTGTACAAGCGAGAAAATCTCCCTTCACAACTAAAGTATTTGATAATGAGCTTCATGAGTGGAGCATAAGTGTCCTATAGGTATCTGAAAGGAAAGACCCTACTAATTTGCTTTTGATAACTAGCCTTGATATAAGGCTCATAATTCTCTTTGCCCACAAAATGTCCTTTGTTCCATTGTTCACCTACATTTGGAATACCTATTGCTGTAGCTATAGTTTTAGGTGTTTAAGTGAAGGAAACACCCGCTAAGTTCACCTAGCCATTGTGAAGATGAAGGACAAATAGCCTAGCAAGTTCATGGTGGTATTTCACCCTTTCTACCATCTCACAAAATTGGTAGCAAGGTTGATGTTTGAAACATGTTACTGCAAGGGGACAAGCCAATAACTCTGTGAGTGTGGTGGGCTCCTCCCGGATGTGTTTTGCTCCCTTATGGGTTTTTTTTGGTGCATGAATCTCTTGGAAGGAATAACTCACAGTTTCCTCATCCCTTTCATAAGCTAAATCTATTTCCATATTTGCCACTGTATGGTGCAAAATGATGAGTATGAAGAGATTTTATTTCAAGAATAGGTGACTATTGTTTTCCTCTCTGGGATTTGATGAATGAGACAGATGAGTGGAAGGCTTTGATGCTAGCTATAGGGTTATTAGGGAGTGATAAGGTTTTGGGAATAAGGATTAGGATTTGGGGAATAGTGGGAATTAGGTGTTAGGTCTTTAGGGTTTGGGGATAGGGGGTAGGATAAGTGTCAATGAGGGAGGGAAAGGGGAAGAAAATGTAAGGAACTGTAGTGTAGAGCAAATTATGCAAAGGAGTAAACAAACAACAAGAATGAAAAAAACTGCAAAACCTTAGAGAGTTTTGCAATGCAACTGTGAAGCAAATTAGGGTTTGATTTTTCACCTATAAAACACCATAAATGATGATAAAATGTCTTGTTATCGCGAATTTGGAGGGTTTACTTCGAGGAATAGTATTTGGAGATTTCAGAGCCTTAGAAGGTCATTTGGATGAGTTTTGAAGTTGGTAGATTGGTGCGTCGCACCAACACCTAGGTGCACTGTGCCAGACCAATGCACCGCGCCAGTTCAAAGTTCTTTGTAATTTCTATGCCCGGTGCATAGCACCGAGCAAGTGCGTCGTGCCAGTGCCTAGGTGCGCTGCGCCAAGAAGAAATTTGAAAATTACTGCAATTTTCCTCTATTTGCCTCAAAACATGATTTTCACCTTGTTCTTTCTCACTTTGAGCACAAATGAGCACTTTATATACTTTTGAATTTAATTTTTTTTTTAGAAAACCCACTTTCTAAAGTTTGTCTTTTCACTTTATTCTTTAAAAGCTCTGTTTTGTTGTTTGGCTCTCTTTTTGTCATTTGATGGACTAATGTTTGGATTTTCTTGTCTCTTTTGCAGGAACTAGAGTGCAGACATTTGGCAATGTGACCCAGGGCTGCAAATGATCCTTATTACATATGAAAACAATAAAATGATATAAAATTTGTACAAGAAATGGAAAAACCCTATTTTCACCTCAAAACAGAATTTTGAGTTAAAAACCCTTTATGGAGAAAATCATAAGTAAATTTTGTGATTTTATGATTTTATTGAACATCCTCATGTGACTACTTGTCTATTATCGAACCTTTGAATACCATGATGACAGACCCTAGACCTAATGAGTCTTGAAACGCTAAAATGACTTCTACAACTCAAATGAAATAAAAATGACAACAAATGGTCTGTACATGTGCAAATGGCCAGCAGATGAAAAGCATGAGGGAAATTGATAAGGAATCACTATCGTCAGATGATCTATGACCTAATGGAATGCAGCTGATAAGATGAGACACCTAGAATGCAGCAAAACGAGAATTTTGATCTCTAATGGAGGGATGAAGATACTAACACTAACAAGTTCAACGCCATATTACCCCAAGTCTAATGGCCAATTCGAAGGAGTGAATAAAGTGTTGGTTACCATGCTTCAGCATACCATTGGAATGCATAAGTCCAATTCAAATTTCATGTTATTTTTAGCTCTATGGTCCTACCGAATCTTGGTTAAGGATGCTACTAGATTTAAACCATTTCAGCTAGTTTATGGTCTAGAAGCTACCCTTCCGATTGAATGTGAAATCCCTTCTCTCAAATTATCTATCAAATTACTACTGAATACCACTCTAGTGGAGGAGCATCTTCTTTACTTCTAATGATTTGATGAGGTTCGTCAACTTGCTTCATTAGTCATTGAGGCACAAAAGAAGCGAGTGGAAGCTCACTTCGATCAGACGGTCAACCCACATTACTTCATTGAAGAGGATTTATTCCTCTTGTATGATCAAGCTCATGACAAGTTGGGGGCAGGCAAATTTGAACCCATGTTGCATGGGCCTTACATTGTAAAATGTGTTTTACAAAAAGGTGTGTATGAGTTGATTGATTATGAAGGCAATCATTTAGATAAGCCCCAAAATGGGCTTTACCTTAAGAAGTATTATGCATGAGTCTTTCGTGCATTTATGTGTACATAAGTGTGTTTTCATTTATGTACATGTTTGTCTTGGTGTGTAAGCATTTTTCACTTATTGTGTCCTTTTTCTTCTTATGCAGATGTCTGTCACACCTTATGTCGGTTTCATTGATGGCACTTGTTACAGTACTCAGTATTTTCTCTGCGGCATGGGTTATCTATGATCCTCACTGTGAGTTGGTGGATCTTCAAGGCATTTGTCTAGGATGTACTATGAACAATTTCGTTGCATATAGTGTAGTTATTGAGCTATTGACTGAGGTTTTTACCCTCAATATTCACACTTTGATTGTAAATCTGGATTCATATCTTGTTGTTATCCAGCTCAACGGGTGTTATTCCATTAGAAACCCTTGTATTTTAAGGTTGTGTTTACGTGTTCATTTACTGGAAAGGAATTTTGATTTCATTACATATCAACATATTCCTAGAAGATTAAATACATTAATAGATGCATTGGAAAATCATGTATTAGATAGACATTTGCGACATTTGTCAAAGTAAACATTGACACATAATAATTTCATAAAAAAAAACATAGGTATGTATATATGTCATGTGTTGCACATCGTAGTGCTCAAAAAATATGTGTTCAGGTTACATCACGAGACAACATGTCTCTCAAAATTGCAAAAAATAAACCTAGGGGTCTAATCTGCGTGATTCTCTCTATAGCACACCACTACTCAGATGACATGTCTAAGCAGTCAGTGGATCCTATTCGACACCCCTGCTATGAGTCACTGGTACCATCAAGGGACATCCTTGAATCCTACATAGTCCAAGATCCCCTCCGTCAAACCCTCTAGGTCTCGGGAAATCTCATCCTCTACATCTCGATGAGGAGGAGGTAGCTCAAACTCCCTCTCGACTCTACGAGCAATGGGAGATAAGCCTGTAGGTCTTTCGAGTCCAACATCTACAAGATTGAAACATAATAATCTGGACATATATATAAGAAATAATAAAAATTATAAAACTCTTTGAAAATCGAAAAATGAGATGTTACCTCTATCATCCTGGTGATCCCTAGGAGGGAGTACTAGGTTTGGATCACCCCTCAAGTTCGTCCTAACATATGGCCAATCCTCTACAACAACGAGTTGGTGATCTATCCACTCGAAGAACTATGGTCTCCATGACATCTGTTCGCTGCCGCCTCCTCAAGGAATTAGAATGGTCGAGTGAGTGATCCATGGCTCTAATGGTGGTGGCCTTGCCACGACCATCTCCTGTCTCTAGAAGATGGTGAGCCATTTCAGGATGAATGGTACGAGGATGGAGCCATACCAAAACTGTTTGGTATCCCCTCATTGACATTTTGTTAGCTACCTTTTGAGGTTGTTTTCTACCACCTCTGCCAAGTTGAACAGGGTGGGGTTTAGGCAATTAGTGGCTAGCTGGAGTTGAGCCTTGGTGGCCTCATGCGGGGCCTACGAACCAGCTACTTTAGTGATGGTGGAAAGGAGGATTGTTAAAATTGGAAACTAGGGAAAAAAATTCATGTGGGTCATCTTATTCATGGCTTATAATGTGTTCATTAGATTCATGTCATCGAGAGGTGTAGGATTGATATAAAGATCATCCGATTTCGATAAGTATTCATGGAGATATGAATTTATTTTGATTATGAAATTATTATCAAGACGACCTACAACTCATGTAGGCTCAAAAGCCCAACAATCACGTCCATTCAAACACCAACATTATGTATAAATATAGGAGGAATTTTCCTCATTTGTACTCACTCATCTCATCACATCTCTCTCTCTCTCTCTACTGCGCATAAAAGAGTCTCTTCTCTACTGTGCAGAAAAGGGTCTCTCCCTCACACATGTGAAGCTAGAAGTCGCTGAAACTGAAGCT
Source organism: Pinus taeda (assembly GCA_000404065.3). Classification (NCBI taxonomy): domain Eukaryota; kingdom Viridiplantae; phylum Streptophyta; class Pinopsida; order Pinales; family Pinaceae; genus Pinus; species Pinus taeda. Next base: position 204,509 of record APFE031423660.1, on the reverse strand, counting down.
GCAACTGCAAAAGTAACATTCAAACTACGTCGACTAGAATATCTCCTCATCTGAACTATGTTGTAGGTTCATTTGAACTTCCTCTGAAATCTGCAACTTTTGGTGTTGGAATTAAGTCAATCTGACAGACGGTTTGCAACATATTGACTGCCCTAGTTTGAAGGAAGCTGCTGAAATTGACGCTGCAACTGCAGAAGTAAAGTTTTACTTGCCTGGACTAGAATATCTCATCATCTAAACTGCTTTGTAGGTTCATCTAAACCTCCTCTGGAATTCGCAACTTTTGGTGGTGGAATCAAGCCGATCCGATGGTCGGTTTGTGAGATATCGTCTGCCCTAGTTTGATGATGAAGCCACTAATGTTGATGCTACTGATCTAGGGTTTCCTACTGCTTATATAAATCAAATTTATTGTACTATTTATCTCTATTGAATTATTGAAGATAAAATAAGATTTGATCAAAGGGTTTCCCCACACATTGTGGGGATTGTCCCTGGCTAGTCGCCACATCTTGTGTCTCTTGTCTTGGCTTGTTTTCTGTTGATCGTTTAATGTTATATCTGCACTTTACTTTATGTACATTTCATTGCTAACCTTTGGAAGATAATAAGAAAAATAAGCAAACTATTATAAGCATAGAATATACCATAAATTAACATGGTATTAGAGCTGAGGTGAAGACAAAGCCCAAGTAAGAGCAAGATCAATCACTGAAGAGAAGATTGTTAAGGCTATCCTAAAAGAACGATGGGATCCTCAACACTCTTTCCTACCGAAGAAAAGCTCCGTGAGAAAGCTGACTATCATGGATGGAAGATGTCTATCAATCTAACCCTTGAGGATTAAGGAGTGTTGGATCATGTAAGTGGCAATATTGTTGAGCGTCCATCAAATGCACCTCCTTCTGCCAGGAACAAATGGAAGAATGGAGAAGTTAAAGTGAAGAAGATCATCCGAGACTATATCAACAAGCACTTGGTGGCCTACATCTCTGAACTAGACACCTCCAAGGAAATCTACAAAAGACTGGTGAGTTTGTTTAAAGTTAACGATGCAAATAAATTTTTTCTTCTTAGAAATAAGTTGAGGGAAATCAAGTGGGGTAAAGATGAGAGTATGCAAGAATACTTCTTAAGAATCACCGAGATCAAGAACGATCTCCTATCTACTGGGGATACTATTACTGACAGAGAAATGGCACTCATGACTCTTGGAGGATTACCATCCGAATGGTATGTGTTCAGGACTACTCTTCTAAACAACCATGTAATTCCTGGTTTCTAGGAATTAATGGCTAGATGCATTCAAGAAGAAACAAGGGTAGAAGAGCAAGAAATGCCCTTGACTAAAGGTCCTCCTGCTACCCTTTCTTCTCATGCTAAGAAAAGAAATAATTCCAAGTCTAAATCAAAAAGAAAGGATAGACCTAAGGGTGGAAGAAAAGGATGATGTTACGTTTGCAATAAAGCGGGTCACTATGCAAGGGAGTGCCCTGATAGAAATGACTCACACCAAGATGATGATGAAAATCCATCTAATGGCAATCAAAGGAATGAAAAATTCAATAGCAAAGGTAAGAGGAGAGTTGGGAATCGAGAAAGATGACAACCATTAAAGAAATTTATAAATTCCAGGTTGTATTAAATGCACCTGACCTCAAAAAGAACCTGGTGTCCATCTCGGCAATGGAAGACAAAAGCTACAAGGTAACCTTCAGCGATGGCAAGGTATATACATGAAAAAATTATGTTAAAGATGCCTTTACTCTTGGGTTCGTATCGATTCATTATATCAGGGGGATGGAAGTACACTAGGTATCATGTCTTATGACACATATCTTTAATCTAAACTTTGGCATCAAAGGTTTGCCCCCCTTCATTATAAAGCTCTACTCTATGTAAGACAAATGGTGATAGGGATGCCCAAATTCCGAGTAGAGAAAGAAAGTTGTATGTCTAGGATGTGCCAAAGGAAAGCTCAAAAGGGGACCATTCCCCTCAAGCCAAAGCAAGACCTACGATATATTACAATTGGTTCACTCAAGCATATCTAAGGCTACCATTCAAATGGAGACTACTAGACCACATACTCCTGAGTAGAATGGTGTGGTAGAAAGGAAGAACTGTATGATTGTGCAAGCTGTCTCTACAGGTAGATGATGTAATAATGCCTGATGTGGAGGAACCCATGGATCCTATTTATCCACCTGAGCCTTCCTCTTTTAAGAAGAGGCCTTCATGGCTTAGGGGGATACTTGATGATGCCGAAGAACATGTTGCACCTTGAGGAACCTTTCGTGAAAGTAAGAAACCTAACAGGTATTAGGGATACCTGACCATAATGAGCACGATTATATAAAATGAGCCTTCATCATTCTCAGATGCCGTCAAGCATCAAGTATGTAAGCATGCTATGACCATAGAATATGAGTCTATTATGGAGAATGATGTATGGGAAGTAGTTCCCAGACCCTAGGACAAGACAATTGTCACTTCTAAATGGATTTACAAGATAAAGCATGTAGCAGATGGAAGTACTGAAAAGTATAAGGCTCATTTTGTTGCTTGTGGTTTCTCCCAGAAGGAAGGTATAGACTATGCTATTCGCACCTGTTGCCAGATATATGACCATCCACTTGATCATAGCCCTTATGGCTTCACAAGGATGGAACCTACATCAGATGGATGTCAAAACCGCGTTCTTGCACAGTGCGATCAAAGAAGAGGTCTATGTGGAGCAACTCGAAGGATTTGAGATTTATGATTCAAAAATATCATGTATGGAAGTTGAAGAAGGCTCTCTATGGGTTGAAGCAAGCACCCCGAGCATGGTATGAGAGGATCGATAGCTACTTAATGAAGCTGGGATTCACTAGGAGTGAATCTGATCCTAACCTTTACCTTAAGGTTGAAGATGACAAGCCTCTCATACTGGTGTTGTATGTGGATGACCTCTTTCTAATAGGTGAAGACCCTCTCATTCACAAATGTAAGAGGGAGTTGGCTTCTGAATTTGAAATGAAGGACCAAGGACTTGAAGTGTGGCAGAAACTAAGGGAAATTTTCCTATCTCAAGGAAAATATGTGGTAAAGGTATTGGAAAGATTCAGTATGATGGGCTGCAAGCCTATGACTACCTTGAGGATCTTAACTTTTAGAAGTTATATGGTAGTGATGTCGGACCAGATTTGGAAAATGCCTTTGAGTTTCATAAACTCATTCGGATTGATGTTCTTAGTGAACCTTCATCTGAAAGTATGTTTTGTAGTTAGCATTGTGAGATCATATTTGGTTGAGCCTCACCGGATTGATGCCAAGAATCTTATAAGATATCTTCGTGGCACAATTACTAATGGGTTAAGATACAATGTCAAAGATGTGAGACTACTTGGATATACTAATGATGATTGGGCAGGTAGTGTGGTGGACTGTAAGAGCACTTTTGGGTGTTGTTCCACCTTGGGATCTACTTCGATATCTTGGATGAGAAGGAAGCAGAATTCGGTAGCTTTAAACACCACCGAAGAAAAATATATTGCTGCTAGCATGGCCTCCTATGAGGTAGTCTGGTTGTGATAGCTCTTCAATGAGTTGTTTGGATTTACATTGCATACCACTATGATTCTCTGTAACAACCAGAGGTGGGATTTGATTATTGAGGAATCTCATATTCATTGATTTCTCCAGTAGATAGACATCATATGGGATATGGTAATTCGATGAGCAAGGAGGCTCCATCGCATTAAGATGATGTACAGGTCGATACACCTTGTCAAAGCCCCGAGGAAAGATCTAATTTTTTATTTTCCCAAACGACTTGGATTCATCAAGAAACCCTTGTACAAGGGTCCTGCATGTTGCATACATTGAGCCTTGGGAGCTCTGAGGGATTGCAGTTCTTACTGGAGAAACATACAACCACAGGGTGACTCACCCTCCCCTCATGGTGCTCATTGGGACAAGATGATTTTCTCTCTTCTGGAACAAGATGATTCGCTCTCCTGTGTAGCAGGATAATTAGTTCTCTTGTGAAGCCTAGATTGATGTGTTCTCCAAGGTGATTGTAGCAAGATTGATGTGTTCTCCTATGAGGCCTAGATTGATGTGTTCTCCATGATGATGTAGCAGGATTGATGTGTTCTCCATGGCGATTATAGCAGGATTGATGTGTTCTCCTGTGAGGCCTCGAGTGATGTGTTCTCCATGGCGATTGTAGCAGGATTGATGTGTTCTCCCGTGAGGTCTGGATTGATGTGTTATCCATGGTGGCTTAGATTAATGTGCTCTCCATGGTGATTGTAGCAGGATTGATGTGTTCTCTTGTGAGGACAAGATTGATTAGTTCTCCTATCGAGGCATACTACCCATGCAGTGTGGGACTCATGGGAATTACCTCTCATCTAATCGATGAGCAGGGAAATGAAGTTAGGGACCATAGTAGTACCGCAGGATGCATCACTGTATCTATCGTACTCCCTATGTTAGGATGACCTCCATTGATCTGGGATCAATGATACTGGTCTGGGACCAGTGGTAGGATTTGTACCATACTATCACACTGACTTCGGGTTGGTTGAGACTAGTCTGGGACCAGTGGTACATACTCTAAGACTGACTTCGTGTCTGTGCAGTACTAGTTTGGGACTAGTGAGAGTGGTACATACTATGACGCTGACTTAAGGTTGGTTGAGAGTAGTCTGGGACCAGTGGTACACTCTCTGAGACTGTGATACTGGTCTGGGACCAGTGGTAGGAGTGGTACTTACTATGAAGCTGACTTTGGGTTGGTTGAGACTGGTCTAGGACCAGTGGTACACACGCCGAGACTAACTTTGAGTTAGTGGAGGATGATAATGATCTGGGACCAGTGGAGTTGTACTTACTATGATGCTAACTTCGGGTTGGTTGACACTGGTCTGGGACAAGTGGTACATACTCTGAGACTAACTTTGAGTTAGTATGATACATCCTTGATCATTTATTCTTCTTCATAATTTGGACAAAAGCTGAGCAAAACAGAATAAAGCATAGTAGTGCATAACAGAGCAGAGCCATATAGATCAATACAAGGTAGAACAAGACAAATTGGAATAGGAAAAATAGAGAAGAGTAGGGCAAGGGTAAGGTTGTATAAGGCAGTGCATTTGATGGATGAATAGTAACGACTGATAGACAGATTGCAGATGAACTTCTCCCTAGTTGAGAGGGAGTGTTAAAATTGGAAACTAGGGAAAAACTTCATGTGGGTCATCTTATTCATGGCTGATAATATGTTCATTAGATTCCTTCATCAAGAGGTGTAGGATTGATATAAATATCATTTGATTCTGATAAGTATTCATGGATATATGAATTTATTTTGATTATGAAATTATTATCAAGCCGACCTATAACTCATGTAGGCTTAGAAGCCCAACAGTCGCATCTATTCAAACACCAACATTGTGTATAAATATAGGAGGAATTTTCCTCATTTTTACTCACTCATCTCATCACATCTCTCTCTCTCTCTACTGCGCAGAAAAGAGTCTCTTATCTACTGCATAGAAAGGGTCTCTCCCTCACAAATGTGAAGCCAGAAGTTGCAACTACATAAGCAAATTTTGACCTACGTGTACTAGACGATTTCCTCATCTGAAATGCACTGTAGATTCATCTAAAACTCTTCTAAAAGCAGCAACTCTTGGTGTTGGAATCAAGTCAATCTGACGGACGGTTTGCAAGATATCAACTGCCCTAGTTTGAAGGAAGCTGCCGAAACTGAAGCTGCAACTACAGAAGTAAATTTTGGCCTACATGGACTAGGAGATATCACCATATAAACTACATTGTAGGTTTATATGAACTTCCTCTGGAAGCCGCAACGTTTGGTAGTGGAATCAAGCCAATTCGACGGTCGATTTGTGAGATATTGTCTGCCCTAGTTTGAGGATGAAGATGCTAATGTTGATGCTTCTGATCTAGGGTTTGCTACTGCTGACATAAATAAAATTTATTGTACTATTTCTCTCTGCTAAATTGTTGAAGATAAAAGAAGATTTGATCAAAGGGTTTCCCCACACACTGTGGGGTTTGTCCCTGGCTAGCCGCCACATCTCGTGTCTCTTGTCTTGGCTTGTTTTCTATCGATCGTTTAATGTTCTATCTGCACTTTACTTTACGTACATGTGATTGCTAATCTGTTGAAGATAATAAGAAAAAAAAGTAAACTATTATAAGCATAGAAAATACCATAAATTAACAATGACTCTCAGGTACAAGTTAGCTATTGTTGTGATTTTTAGTTTACCTCCCTTGTCTGATTTCTAGGCCTCTGGAAACATTATCCCAATGAGCATATCGATCGTCTCTCCTATGATCTAGGTACCTATCATTCAGGGTCTTCCCCCATGATAACCTTGTTAAGAAATAGATGTCAGTGGCATCAATTTCTATTTCCTGCCCCCGACTGTTGAATCTACTTTCATTAGGATCCCATGCTCCAACTAGGTCATGAAGTAGATCGGGTTGTGCTCTCAAGCATGGTACCATGAAGAATTTCATAAGCCCACAATTTCTGAGCACGTCTAGGAAATTTGGATCCCCCATGGCCAATACATCATCATTGATATGTTCTCATTCTTTCCATTCGATCACCATGCTTTTCTCCCTACAAACACACAAATATTTATTTTTTAATGTGATAATTGTGTTTAAAATCTCAAAACATTGGTTCAATTTTGAGGAATTTTGGTTCTCAACACTCATTGTGCCTATTTTTTAAATAGGTGCACTGAGCTGGAATTCACAGTTCAGAAATTTATGGCTCTTTGTGATCATTTGGTGTACAGTGGCGAAGAGCTCATTTTCACTCCGTTGAAAAATCTGGGTCTTCATGGTCCCAAGCTGGGAACCCATGTCGACTGCTTTGGACACTCCCATTCACAAACATCCTCTAAATCATGGCTAAAAACTTAAAAAATGAGATGTATTCTATCTAAAAATTCAAGGAAAGGGTGTGGTGCCTACCTGGACTGGACGGATTTGCAAACAAGCTTTTGCAACTCCTCCAATCAATCACCGAAATTGTAAGTGTAGAAGGGTAAATTTTGTCCACCGTAAGGTAAAAGTGAAAATTAATTTGTTTTTTACCACTTGGGCATTTTATAAGCTCTATTTAGCCCTCTAGGGTTTTAAATTAGGGTTTTAGGTCTATGTTTGGATATTTTATGCATATTTGCGTCAAAAATATACCTTACACTTGTTTTTTGTGCAGCGACAGGTTCCACATACTCTGGTGATGATGGTTGATGAGTTGTCTTTTATACTTTTTTCGGACTCAGTGAAAACATGAAAAAATCCATTTTGGAGTCATATTTAAGCTCTTTTATGACTCGTGAAATATGAAAATATTGTCGAGATCTTATTGCTTTGAACTCGTTAAAGATTGTGAAGTGTCATCTGCCTAGTATAAGTTTACCCCTTTTACAGACTGAGATAGATTACTTACGAAAAAGGTATACATTGACCTATCATGGTCAATAGGTTCCATTGGGTGTTGTTTTCTACCTTTTCGGATTCGAGGGACAAATTTATGAAAAGGGACCTTTGGAGTTTTCTTTTCCATGTCTTTTTCAAACTCTCTAAATATGAAAAAGACTCCAAGTTTTGCCTATGTCAGATTCGTGAAACCCTGACGACATTGGACTTGTCATCATGATGAGACCAAGCTTCTCCTTCCTAGGGCTTATTAAAACTAACTCGGTCGGATTTGTCTGAAGGAAATTTTTACATTACAAGCATCTGTTATCTCCTTCAAGCTTGTGTTTTAAAAATAATTGGGGTACTCGCTAGAAATGGTGGGGGGAAATTTGGAAGTACTCTGTTGATTATTATGACAGCTTGTCACTATTGAACATCAAAAATCTTTCTGCTTCGTGTCGGGTTGGGATATCCTCACTTTTATCATTGGCCTTCTGGGTTTTGAGTTATCCATTTTGCCTCATTCCATTTGATCCCTGCTACATCATCATGACCTTTGATCCGTTGGTACAAAATGCTGCCAAACTTCGAAGTCATGTCGCTGATATGTTCAAGAGCTTAATCATTTTGTAGTTCTTACCCTTACACACCATCCTTTGAATCTCTATCTCATCCATAGTCATCTTGTTCCTTTGTCTCGCGTCTATGATGTGGGAAACATTATGGCCCTCCTTTCTGGTACCTTGGAGCTTGCATGCCTTAATGGCAAGTTCTTCACATTCGACGATAGGCTTTCATCATTGGCCTTCAATCGGGTGATTTCATGGGTATTCGACTTCAGATCATTCTTCACACTTTGTGGATTGTACTAGCAATACCTTGAAAACCATTGACGTTACTGGTGGTCTCTCTCACGCTTGTTAACAGTTTACATCATTGATTAGTAATCAAGCAATTTTCTAGTATCCTCGACTTCAGCACAACTATTCACATATTAGAATTTATACCATGACCGGGTTGGGATTCAAGACCCTGGGCTCAGATTACACAAGTCTAGGTTGCATGTATTGCCTCATGATTTTATATGTGACTCTTTTGATTGGATGGTTGCGACCATACCTAAGTCTTTCTTATGGTCCTTTTGATTGGGTGGCTACATCCATATATTCTGGATGGCTGCGCGCATGCCTTATACACATGTATTTCCTTTCACTATGTAGTCATGTATCAAAGATATTAGTTGAAATTGCATTGTAGGTTCTCTGTGATGGTGTTTTGTTTTAGTTATGGATTCGTAAAGCATTTCACCCCTCCCACTCTCTCAACGTTCATGCTTTAGGGAGCATCAGTTACACAGTAATTTGTCACCGTCCTCACATTCCCTAATTTTGGAAACTGTTGGTCCATGTATTGATGTTTGCCTTGTGTCATGTTGCAAATTATGTGTCAATGTCTTCCTTGTCATCTTAGGAAGAATATCTCAGTTTACTTCTCCTAGAGAAGACCCTTTTTTACTTATGTTTTTGGGTTGTCACTGCATAATAGTTGTTCCACCCGGATGGCTAATATTGCACTAGCCCTAGGGAAGTCTTCGCTCTATCCCTGTGTTGCACTTGCGATGAGCTACTTTTGGAAAGGTTTTTAAATAACTCACCAAAGCTTCGAAGTGTAACCACTTCATGGGTGGTCTTAGGGTTGGTTGTTGGATCAGATGAGCTGACCTCTCCTTTGGGATGGTTGTTCCACATTTTGTGCAACTTCTCAAAGAGATAAGCTCTTTCTCCCATCTTTTATGGAAGCTCCTCCTCCTATAAATAGTTCCTCCATGACTGAGATCAGCTAGCTTTAGAGGTCAAGAATTCAATAGTAAGGTAGAGAAGTTTTCCTAGAGTGTGGAAGTAGCCTCTCATATAACTTATCTTGGGATGGTTTTTAGTGGAGTTTGCTTCATTGTAAGAATGTTATAGCATTAGCCTTTTGGGTAGGAGAGAGAGTTATTCGTCTTTTGGGAGACAGTCAATGAATGAATTCTTGCGGAGACATGCTGACAAGACCCTTCAAGGAGGCTTACGACGTCAAGGATTGTTTCTAAGTTTTACTTTAATTTACATTAATACAAATCAACAACTTAGTTCCTATATCGTATGTCGAATTGTGTAATGATAGCTTGAAGCTCCCTGACTCTTTAAGTAGATAGTTTTTGTCATACACTATTACATTCGTGGTTGTAAACTGTATGTTATTTTTAGGTACAAGTGATTAGAAGAATGAGAACTGGAGCAACACAACAGGGACATCATCGAATGACGATTTGAAGGTAAGCCTTCATGGCATCAAATTTCTAAGGAATTTTGCTTTGGTATTGTCTTTGCAGTGAATAGACCCACTCTAGGGCTAGAGGGGTTGCCTCTATCCGCGGAGGGAACTTGCCTATGTCACAAACACAAAAGGGGCAAAACCAAAAATAGATTGGGTTCCACTTGTAGAGGGTGTCACAATAGGGTTTGATCTTGGGACAAATGGGATAGTAGGGTTCACCATCAAAGGTGTGTTATTGAATATCATCTGGGGAAGTGGTGGGGCACCAAAAGTGTCCCAAAAGTCCCATGCCCCATTAGTTGTCGACGAGATGGGTGGAAGTGTTCTAACTAAAGACAAAGGAGGCATAGATGCAATGGAACAAAGAGTGGGCCCAACGGATTCGTGATCAGAGGATTGTATGGAGGAAGAAATCCTTTAGTAAAGAAATCCTCCAGTATGCTTGAATTGTTGGATGCCCAAACTGATTCTGTGTGAGATCTGGAAGACTGGTTTCCTGAATATGGGGAGTCCAGTTCATTGGAGCTCAGTGGATCCTCCACAGTGAGTGGTGGAAGACCTAACAACTGTCTAGATTAATGATGAGGGATAGCCATGGTGGCTGATAATTTTTATTAGTAAATTTTAGAGTGATGTTTATTAAAGTCTCAATGATAACACTCTAGCACCTAAAAAAATAAAAAATACGCTAAGTAAATCAATCAACAAGCAGAGGAAAATGGCCCTATTCGATAAGCACCTACCATTGGAGATGAAACCCAGTATCACATGAATAAAAAAGAGAGTTGGCCGAATGTATAGTTGGTTACTCTAGAGTTCCACCCAAACCTCAGATTAAGGGGCCAAGTACTCTGGTGAAGACTAGCACCCTCTCAAAAAATGAAGACAGAGTAGGTCTGTCTATATAAGGTACCAGGGAAGCCCACCCTAGTCACCTTCTGTTAGTCCCTAAAAGTATGGTCGCTAAGGATACCTTAGATCACAGATGCTACTAGGGGGACATAGTCACATACACTACATTATGTGGGTAGGTTACCTGAGTCGCCAACTCAACTCCAATATCCTTGAAGGGATCCACGATACATAGAATATCGAAAAGATATGTAAGCAAAGATGGGCTACCTTCACTTACAGTCTAATGTTGTCTCATATTTATCTCCTCTTTTATTGGAGTGGTCCCAGATAGTATGAGTGCAGAAGGAATTCTCTCTTTTAATGACACTAGTTTCGGTGTATGATCTTGGGAAATTAACTCACATTTCCTATCCCAAGATCTTAGCCTAAAGTAAAGTGTGTTTAGTCTAAAAATAGTTTCCAATTGATTTTATTAGGTAGATTTTAAATTCACTTCGTTAGAGTCTTTGGTAGGGGGGTTGACATATGAAATTATATTGTTAATTTCATACGTCAAGCAAGGAGCGAGCAAGAAATGGCGTATGAAATTATATGAAGATGAATATGATTTTATATCTGAATCAAGAAAGAAAGGATATCATCAAACATGATAAGTGAACTAAGAGGTAGGCCCTCTTAATTGGTTCTAACTTAAGGAAATCTTCCATAGAATGTATCAGTTGTGGCTAGACTTATTATCAGGTTAGAAGAATTTGTTTGTGTCCACACTTATAATTTTACTTCACCACAAATTGGCCTGAGTTTGAAATTCATAGTAGCAGATTTGGTCTCTATTTCAAAAAAAATAATTCTTAGTTGCCTCGATCAGTGCACTTAATCTACTGACAGTCATGCTGATCAACGCGATTTTCTGAGAAACAGTCGCCTCGACCAGCCTCTGGTGCTTGTTGTCAGTTAGTCAGTTGCATCGATGCCTGTAAGTGAAGTTTAGGGTTTTTCCCCAATCTTGGCCAGTGTGTTCTTCTCTTATGAGTTTAACCCCATAAGCCTTTTAGACCATTTTATCCCTTACTAGAAAGCTTCTTTCCATTTGGTTTTGTTTTCCTGTTGGCTTATCATCTTTTTGCTTGATTTCTTGAGTCATTGGGTGATCAGTGACACTAGGGCATCTAGGTTGTCATCCATTCAGTTGTTTGTGAACTTAGTAAGTTGAGTTGTACGTGTACTTACTCCTTGCATTTCATTTGCTGTCCTTTTGTGACTTTGACCCTATTACACAAGTGTGAAAAGTTTTCATTTTCTTGTTTAAACGTTTCTTTTTGGGTATGGATTACATTACTTGTCTTGTTGTTGGCAAATTTGGTGCTTCACTAGTCTGAATGAGCCTTTCTTTTCATGTTTGCGTTTTCTTGAAAAGTTGATTTTCTCAAAAAAAAAAAATCATTGAAGTGTTTTATGCGAAAATTTTATTTCATTGTTTCATGAAAAAATATGAAATTCTAGTTTGTTGCATCATTGTGCTATGATAGCTTGCATCACTAAAAAACTAGAATTGCATTGGAATTTGAAAAAGGAAAATAACTCTTTTGCTTTCAAAAGGATTGTTAGATATGTGCTTGTCAGGAAATTAGGAATTGGAATGCATTTTTCATTAGTTCATTTTACGAAAAAGGAAGGTAGTGAAAGATCATCTTGCTTTCAATTGCTTGGTTGTTTGCATTTGATTATGTAGTTTCTACCCTCTCTAGTGTAGGTATTTCATCGAATTTAAAGGGTCTTGTCTCATTTAGTTGCATTTAAGGTTTTTCAAGTCACATCACTAAGATCTAAAAACTGAAACATAACTCAAGATAAAATTTAAAATGAATTCAGTTAACCTAAGGTGCATTTGACACTTAACAGTCATATCTAGAAGGTCTAGGCTAGAGACGTGTATCAACATCTTTAAACCTAGCTATTGTTGTTAGCTTCGACATTAGACACCACTAGTACGGATTTGTGCTCCCTATACCATCGAGTATATAACAGGAAACCCCTCTAGGTTCCAATCCTTTATCCTTAGGAAGATGAGTCGACTGCCTTACAAACGTGATGCATTGAACACAACATTCAAGGAGATTGCCTGCTCATACTTCTCAGTTCGCCGGGAGGTATTCTACAATTCAGGGTTGCCTGGTAATCATGTTTACCTAGATCATCCAGAGAAGTGATTTGATCTTTTGGACTCATTAAACTTAAAATATCATTCGAGCACCTGTCCTTTTGAGCTCATTTCCAATCGATGGTGATAGAGTCATCTTTGTTTCTTTCTCCACTCTTAAAAAATGAAAGAGCACCAATATTTTATTCATCTTAATAATTGATTACCCACGATCTAAAAACACCATGTTAGTATTCTCTAAGACCAAATCATGAGTTTCCCTTTAAAAAAAATTTAAAGCCTTGAAGTTAATTTTTCTATTGGCTAAGACAAGGTCATCGTGGCTAAACCATCTGGTTCACCCAATTCCTCTTCCTCTCCTCCGTCTGAAATATTATTTGATGAGCCATTTCCTGAGTTACTAGAATTACTTGAGGACCAAGGTGTTGAACTCGGAATTGTTGTAAGCATTTAACCTTTGTCACCTCATCCTCCGCCTACTTTCGATACTGGGTCATCTGCTGACCTTGGCTCGGAATCTTCAGACAATCCCGTTCAAACTCCAAAGGAATCTCCGATCACTGACGATCAGCTTGGACTAGTTATCTACCCTTTGAATCCTTTGTTTGAACCTGTTGTGATATAACCATAGTGTCCTTACAATTTGTACAACTAGCCAGGTGTTCCATTGGAACTATCCCCTCATACTTATTTGACCATTCGTTGTCGTTTATTCCCAGATATGGAACTCAGAGGTGATGCTCCAGTCACCTCTTCAGAAGAGTGAATTTTCTACTCCATACACTATTGAGGAGGAAGAGCAACCTTTTCCTCCTGAGGGTTTCCTCTATACCAGGGGTATTCCCGCTAGTTTTCCACCCAACTATGTGTCTTTGGCATAGTTGGTTTCAAGTACACCTAGTGCCTCATCACTTTACCATAACCCTATTTGGGCATCAGGTGCCATGCCTACTTCAGGTCCGTTTGTTGCAAACATGACTTCCCAACAAGATGTTACCTTAATCTAGGTGCAACCCACCATTCCGAATACCCTTGTATTGTCAATCCTAGTTATCTGTTAGGCATAACCAGTAGTTTTGAAGAATGTCTCTGTCAGTTCTTCCATCCCTATAGTCAGTGGCCAAGCTATGCCACCACCTGAGGGGCAAAGCTTGAATGTTTCTCTGGCGTCAAGCGCCACCAATGTGAGTGGCTAATAGGCTTGCATGGTTGTTATGAACCAACCTTCTTCTAGTATTATTCATAACCCTGCTGATCCTACTGGATCAAGCAATGTCCAATACCCAAAAGTTCAGAATCCCATTATTCCATCTAGATCGAGAAATGTTCAGTATCATTAGCCCTACGGGGCTCAGGTCCAATACCAAACTCCTTACGTTCCATATGTTTCTCAAGGAATGGTTAATCAACCTTACACCCTTCAGTCTAGGCAATACATTCAGCCTGGCTCATCCACCTTCCAGGGTATTTATGGCTAAATTAAGTTTGGAAAGTTCCCGGACACTATTTAAGTACCCTTGCAACAACAAGGAAAACCCCTACAACAACAAGGGCAACCTTTGTTACCGCAAAGGAAACCTTCGTTGCAGCAAGGGCTATCCGCGCAACCGCAAGGGAAAATGATCTTGCAGCAAGGTCAACTGCAACAACCACAAGGTCAACCCTTGCAATAGCTGCATCAAACCATGCAGCAGCAGATGCAATATGCTTTTCACAACTCATATCCCGTGTCCTCGCAGGGCCAACCTCTGCAGCCTCAGGGACAATTTTTGCAACTGCAAGGTGAACCCTTGCAGCAACAAAACCAGCCAGAGCAGTAGCAGCCCTTGTATACATATCAGCATGGGCAACCCTTGCAATGGTAAGGCCAAGGTCAAGTCCTGCAATAGCAGGCCAAAAATCCTAATGAGCTAGGTCAACAAGTCTAGAATCCTTCTTGCAAAGGGCATCAGGTACAAAACCCTAACGCCCTAGGTCAATAGGTTAAAATCCTTTTGGTCAAGGGAACCAGGTAAAAAATCCCTATGTCTAAGGGCAACAAGTGTATCAACCTTATGCCCATGGACAATAGGTCCAAGATCCTCTTATTCGGGGACAACAAGTTCATCACCCATATGTTCAAGGAAAATAGGTCCAATATCCATATGTTCAAGGTCAACAGGCTCAACATCCTTTTAACCCATACCTTTCTTATCAGCAACCTATTGCCAAACAGTTCCAAGGTATTCAAGGTAAAAATACTCGCTATGGTTAAGGTAATCTGCAATGGGAGCAGCCTCATATGACATATGGCCAAAATCCCCCATCGTGGGGCCAAAATCCTTACCAGCAGGGATGGAATTCTCTATTTGGACCCGCTTATCGACCTCCTATGCCTTTTAACAGCTCGTTTCCATTCTTGGCCACACTCGAGTTGCTAGATGTATCTTGTCTTATGAATGATCCAATCTCTCATTTTCCATACTAGCCTCTGCTGCCATCCAAGATACCAAGTGATTTTCCAAAGTTCAATGGGAAAGCTAAAGAAGATCCTCATGCCTATGTGATGACATATCACCTCTAGTGCTCTTCAAACTCATATGTTGACGATTCCATTCATCTCCGTCTTTTCCAATGAACCCTCACGGGCACTACATCCAACTGGTACATTGAGCTACCTTGAAGTACTTACCATGACTTTAACTCTTTAGCCATGACTTTCCTCACGCATTTTCAGTTATCAGTTCATTATGAAACTGGCACCTATTTGCTCACATCACTTAAGCAAGATACTGTGACACACATCTCCGATCACATCCATGAATGGAGACGTAGATGTTGCCTGATCAAATTTGAGATTGCTGATCAGTTGCTCACTGAATGGTTCATTAAATCATTCATGGCCCCAATTTCTCGCGATAAAGCTATGGGTGGATTCGTTACTGAAGAGCAAGCCATCGCTCGTGGCTTGTGATTGGATTTAACTTACTCTCATTCTGGCACTTTGTATGAGTTATTACATAATGTTCCACAACCATCATCCGATCCCACAGCATCAAAGTCATAAGCTATACCTCTTGTCGAAGGAGTTATTAGTTTAGTATCCCAGACACCTGCTAGATCTTCCTCCAAATAGCAGTTAGTCTCAAATATTGTTCCTAATAGTTCATCCCAGAATCCACCTCGCCCTGGTAAAACCTCATAGGTCCATGATGTCCAGTCTACCGTAGTGGACAAATCCTCAAAAAGTAAGAGGAAAGACAAAGGCAAGGGTAAAGTCGATGCCCCAAAACAGGGTCCTCCCAAATCGTCTGCTAGCAAATCTTGACAATGGAAACCTAAGTATTCCTACTTCATTTGCGAGGAATATCACTACACTAAGGATTGTCCCCAATGATCCAAAGTTAGCCGCTTGCTCAAGGGGACCCCTACTGTCCTCAAAGAGCCTTCTCCGTCTAAGCAGAACCAAATGGTAGATCAACCCCAATCATATGCTTCCTTAGGATCTCAAGTATTCATGATGAGTACACCTATTAATGTGGCTATTAGATTAAAACATTATCAAACTCCTACTTTGGCAGCTAGGAAAGAGAAAGAAGCCACACCTTCTTCTTATACACTGATTTCTGGCCTTCTTCATATTGAGCACCCCAACCCCGATTTTGCTATATGGCCACTCTCTCGTGGTGTGTTACAGAATCCTTGTACAATCCTAACAACCGAGCCGCTTAGCACTATAATATTGTTGAAGATTTGGCTCATGCACTGTCAGCTATATTGGATCTCGAGGTGCTCTGAACCTGCCCATCACAGTGCAAATATTTGTTGTTAGCTATCCAGGGCATCAATCCCACCTATTCCAATTTGATATGTTTTGATCTAGAGAACCATGTTTTGCACCTCCCTCATTAGATTTCCTTTCTCATTCAGGCAATCATCAATGAGAAGACCATCCATTGGACTTTCATCGATGAAGGTGCTTTCACCTACATCATGTCGACCACATGTTGGAAGGCTATTGGTTCTCCATATTTGAACCAATATCTGAACACTTTGGAAGCTTTCGATGGGCATGATTCCTGACCCTTTGGTGTCTTACCTAACCTTGTTATTACTTTGGAAGGAAAGACAATGCAAGTCGAGTTAGAAATTGTTGATGCCAATCTCAATTTTAATCTTCTACTTGGAAGGAGCTAGACCCATGCCATTGTCACTATTGACCAGCTATATTTCTTTGCCTCCTTCTCCTCTGATGGCAATGTTTCGTATGTCAAGCACATTGGTGCTTCCTATGAGAGTGTGGGGTAGGTATTTTTAAAGATCCTACCTTAATGAGAATTTTTCAGATCCCAACCCCTCATGTTGCCTCTGTCAGCATGGTCTCGGCCAAATCTGATCCTTGGGTCATACCTTCACCAAATCTTGTTGATTCCTGGGGTGAATTTATGCCTCTTAGTCCCGATGAAGTCAATTATGTGTAAATTGTTTCAGCTTCAAGTTCTACATCCTCTGATTCTTCTCTTTCGGGGACATCTCTCTATACATCCTCTCAATCATCGTGGCTTGGTGCTTTGGATTCACTTGAACCCTTAACTGAGAGTGTCCTTGCTAATGAAGGTATCATGGAAATCATGTCTCTTGAGGAACCACCTTGGATCAATACTCATCATCGTTCCTCGTTCGTGCATCGTCCGATGGTCACGTCACCTTTATCCTTTCATGGATTCATTTTCTCCCTCTCAGAGTTTTCACTGATTTCCCATTATTTCCATGGGGTTTCGATCTGACTCATAAACCTCCCTCACCCAGAGGGCATGGGGGCAAAGCCTTATATGCATTTTACTCTATTATTTGGTTGGGTTGGTGTTTAATCATTATGACAATGGTAAAACTTCAATTTTCCTCTATCTTGATTGATTACTCGAGTCCCAGCATGGAATCTCCCAAGAAGTACTATGATTAGGTCATCTTGCATGGTTGCTTATGTACATTAGTGTGTCATTCATTTTTGTGCAGTGTGGCTTTGTGTCTTAGTTTTTAAACAAATTTCCTGTTTACTATGCTTTTCTTGCTTTGCAAATGTCTTCAACTCTGCACACTGGTTTCGCTGATGGTGCTTGTTGTAGTACTCGAAACCTATAATCTGTGGCATGGGCTATTTATGACTCGAACGGTGAATTGATTAACATTGAAGGTATCTATCTAGGTCGCACAACTAACAACATTGTTGAATACAGTGCGTTCATCAAATTATTGTTAGAAGCCATTGCTCTTAGCATTAGAGAGTTGGTTGTCAACCTAGCTTCACAACTTCTCTTCCTTCAAAACAACAGACAATATTCCATCAGAAATCTTCAAATATTGAGAATGGATCTCTGTATTCGTCTACTCGAAAGACATTTTGATTAGATTACATATCATCATATTCCTAGATGCATGAATACATTGAAAAATGCATTAGCTAGTTATGTGTTGGATATACATTTACGAAACATGTGAAAAGATAAAACAAACCATTTGTACCATAGTAGACAAGAAAGTATAGTATATATAATATATATATATATATATATATATATATATATATATATATAATATATATATATTATATATATATATATATATATATATATATATGTGGAGTTATAATGTTTGATACATTAGAACCCCAAAAAATAATATGTGTGTCCAAAATAACATCAACATCCCACAAGCCTCATATATATGTGTTGGCATCATGATTCTGGTATGGCTCTATGATACAGATGTTGTACTTGATGGCAACACCCTCCAGTGGCAATGCACTAATAAAGCTCTCAAAATGATGGAAATTAAGAGGCTCACAGGTGAATGGTTCAAAAGGTGCGTACCCGCAGGTTCACCATGCAGGAGATGCGGTCATACTCGCAAGTTACCCGTTCAGAAGGTGCGGACCCCAGTGCACACACTTCAAGGTAGTGAAGCGCGCTCACATCGGGTTTCTTATGTTTGGCTCGTGGTATTTAGCCCGCCTTTTTCTAATGTTATGGTTTTGTCCTGTGGTATAGGATCTATTTTAGCCCTGGTTTGTATTCCTTGTATTTGTTATTGATGGTTTTGTCCCATGGTGTGAATAAGGGCTTGATTATAAATAGGGAAGGAGATCACTTGGCTAAAGTATCGGTTCAATCGAATATCTTGAGATCTGAAATTTTTGGTTGATTGAAAGCTATATCTAATTCAAGGAGATAACTTAACTTAAGGTGAATCTATTGCCATGTCGTGATCTCTTGGGTGCATGAACAGATCTGTGGATCTGACTGACTGTGGCACATTGGTGTACTGAAAAATCTGGCCCTAATTAGAAGTCCGCAGGCAATCTGAAGGCGCAGTGCGTGGGTATGCAGCGCAATCTAAGGCGAAGTGCGTGG
>APFE031423660.1:165268-183484 GCA_000404065.3 Pinus taeda | reverse complement strand
ACTCATGAAGATAGTGATGGTCTATCAAATAGTGATGAAGATGAACGAGGTAATGAATATAAACTGTTAATGGCATTTGAAGATGATGATTATATGAATGCTATAGATGTGGATAACCTTTTTGAAGAAATCACTAGACTCAAGAGATGTATAGAAGAAAAGAATATGATCATTGATACTCTACAATTTCAAATTGAAGAAAAGGAAAAACATCTTGAAAAGTTAGAAGGTGAAATTGTTGGTCTTAGAAAAGAGATTGAGAAAACAAAGGCTATTAATCTTAAGTTTGTCAAAGGATCTGAAACTCTGGATGAGATCATCAATGTACAATGTTCTCCACTAAACAAGACAGGTCTGGGGTATAATGGAGAAACCTCTCAAGCATCCACCTCAAAGAGTTATCTTGATGCAGCAAGAAGGAATGAGCAAAAGAACAATGGAGATCACCAGGTAAAGCAGGGATGAATTACATCAAGAACAAACAAAGACTATCAGGTGAACCAGGGGAAATCCTTCTTAAGGGTGAACAAAAGCTACAACCAGCCACAGGTAAAATCTTCTCAATTTTCTTCAAGAATGGATGTCAATAGAAATTACAATCATGTGGCTGGTAGATTTGATAACCGCAAAAGTTTCTTCAATGAACAGTGTTTCTCTTGTCATAACTTTGGTCACAAAGCAGCTCAATGTGTTGCATATAAATCAATCATGACTAGACAAGCTCAAAAACAATGAAGTATGATTGGGATTACAAAAAGGACCGATAACAAATTTTCGACTCTTGAAAATGAATTTGAATGTTCTATTTGTAATAACTTTGGTCATGAATATTCTGAATGCAGGAGCAGGTTTTAGCAGACAAAGGAACAACCTTCAAACACCAAAACATGGAGAATAAAGGAACCACAAACAGAAAGATGTGGGATAGCCTTTTATGCAGAGGGACAAGAAAACCTATGGTACATCGATAGTGGATGTTCGAAGCATATGACAGGTGATAAAGAAAATCTTGAATCATATTCTGCTTTAGAAAAGGGAAAGAAAGTTTCTTTTGGAAATGATACTCATGCAGCTATAAAAGGAAAAGGCACTGCTCAGTTAAAAGAAAAGGTCAAAACTGGAAATGTTTTGTATGTTGATGGATTGAAGCATAATCTTTTGAGTGTCAACCAGATGTGTGATCAAGGAACCGAGGTAATATTCAATTCAAATGGATGTCATGTTCGTGATCTTGATACAGGTGAAACTCTGATCAAAGGTAGAAGAACTCCAAATAATCTATACATATTTGAAGAAGGACAACAACAATGCTATTTAAGCAAGGATGATGAACACTAGTTATGGCACCGGAGGTTGGGACATCTAAGCTTTTTACAGATAAGGAAAGCATGCAAATACCAGGCAGTTCGTGGTCTTCCAGATATCAAAATTCTAGACAACACCATATGCAAATCATGTCAGTTTGGAAAGCAAACCATAACTAAATTTTCGGAGAAGGAAGGATCAGCTAGCATGCCTCTTGAACTAGTCCATATAGATGTATGTGGTCCTTTTAGGAAAAGGACACCTTGAGGAGAAGAATACTTGATATTATTCATTGACGATTTCTCCAGGTTTGTTTGGTTAGGACTTATGAAGCACAAAGATGAAGCATTCGAAAAATTCAAATCCTTCAAGGCCTTGGTTGAAAATGAATCAGGTTACAAAATTAAGTGCCTCAGGTCCGACAGAGGATGAGAGTTTACCTCAAATGAATTTTTTGATTTCTGTGAAGAACATGGGATAAGAAGGGAATTTCTACAGCTAGAACTCCTCAGCAAAATGGAGTAGTAGAAAGGATGAACAGAACAGTCCAACAAATGGCTCGTGCTATGCTTGATGAATCTGGAACTCCCCCAACCTTCTGGGGTGAAGCTGCATATGTTGCGGTTGTTATTCTCAACAAAACAAATGTCCGAGTGAACAACACTCAAACTCCTCATGAGCTTTGGTATGGTGAGACTCCTTTGGTAAAGCATTTCAAAATTTTTGGGGGTAAATGCTATATTAAGAATACTGATGAGCAACTTGGCAAGCTTGAACCAAGAGCAGATGAAGGCATTCTTCTTGGTTATTCTCCACACAGCAAAGCATATAAGTGCTACAATAAAAGACTTGGAAGAATAGTTGACAGCATTGATGTAGTGGTTGATAACAAGGGATACATGCCTAGGCAAGTAAATCATGAAAATATCGAAGAAAATGAAGACTATCCTCAAAGACAGGATGATGAAGAAGAAGAACCTCAAGAAGCACCAGAGGAACATACAAGGATAGAAGAGAAGACTCCATCCAGGTATGTTCAGAAGAATCATCCAGAATCTCAGATTTTGGGGCAGAAAGAAGCAGGTGTCCAAACAAGAAGAACTATTGCGGAAGCTTCAAGCTATTTGGCATTACCACAAAATGTGAAAGAGGCATGCAAAGACGAATGTTGGGTCAAAGCAATGGATGAAGAACTTGAGCAGATCAAAAAGAACAACACGTGGGAGTTGGTTCCTAGACCAAAGGATAAGAATGTTATAGGGACAAAATGGGTCTTCAAAAATAAGTTGAATGAAAATGGGGAAGTAATTAGAAACAAGGCCAGACTTGTTTGTAAAGGATATGCGTAGCAAGAAGGAATAGATTTTGAAGAAACCTTTGCTCCGATTGCAAGACTTGAGGCCATCTGAATGTTCCTTGCTCTCTCAAGCTTTCAAAAGTTCAAAATATTTCAAATGGACGTGAAATCAGCCTTTCTGAATGGAGACTTAGAAGAAGAAGTATACATTGAGCAGCCAGATGGGTTCATTCTTGGAAATGATCCAAATCTTGTATGCAGACTGAAAAAGGAACTTTATGGTCTCAAACAAGCTCCAAGGGCTTGGTACTATCGCTTGGACAAATATCTTCATCAACAAGGTTTTTCAAAAGGATCAGCGGATAGCAATCTTTATATAAAAATTGAAAATGACAAATTGCTAATACTTGTTGAGTATGTAGATGACATTATCTTTGGCAGCAATGAAGAAGCTATGAGTCAAAGCTTTGCCTTGGTAATGCAGAAAGAATTCGAAATGTCCCTGCTTGGAGAACTGACATACTTTCTTGGATTGCAAATCCAACAAAATGAAGGAGGGATCTTCTTGTCTCAAACCAAGTATCTCAAGCAGATTTTGAAGAAATATGGCATGGAAGATGCAAAACCAGTATGTACACCCATGGTAACAGGATGCAACCTCAGTGCAAATGAAGAATCAGCAGCAGTACATCAACCAACCTACAGATCTATGATTGGAAGTCTGCTTTATTTGACAGGTACCAGACCAGACATCATGCATGTAGTGGGAATAGTTGGAAGATTTCAGGCAAATCCACAGGAAACTCATCTTCAGGCAGTGAAGAGAATTTTCAAATATCTTCAAGGAACTCAAAATTATGGCTTATGGTATCCTAGAGATACAGATCTCACACTTCATGCTTATACAGATGCAGATTGGGTCGGAAGCGTGGATGACAGGAAGAGCACAAGTGGTGGTGCATTCTTTATGGGTTCCAGATTAGTATCTTGGTTCAGCAAGAAATAGAGTTCGATTCCCTTGTCTACAGCTGAAGCAGAATATGTTGCTGCTGCATCTTGCTGCACTCAACTCCTTTGGATGATGCAGACCCTGCAGGATTTTCAAATCACTTGTACACCACCTATCTCCATCCTATGAGATAATAGAAGTGCAAACAACATTTCAAAGAACCCTGCCATGCATTCAAAGACCAAGCACATACCGATCAAGTATCATTTTCTCCAGGAACAAGTGCTTGAACAAAAGGTCAAGTTGGAGTATGTTCCTTCTAAGGAACAAGTTGCTGATATACTCACCAAACCACTGCCCAGGGAGACTTTTGAATACCTCAGGCAAAAGATGGGGGTTGTTGATGCATCATCTTGTTGTTGAATCTCATCTGTTGGTTGTACGTGAGGTCTATACATGGTATACGCGTACATTTGCTGGTTTATGCATTGGTTGCAGATCGATGGCACATATAATGCATTGTTGGCGTTATGGGGGCATAGAAGGAGAACATGGATGCAATATGTCTCTATCTCTTTCATGGTCATTTATGGTGTTTTGTGGATTATGGTTCTTCTTTGCCGATATGGTTCATATTCAGGGGGAGCATGTTCTTAGGGGGAGCATAACACTTTGCCCTTGATGTCAAAGGGGGAGAATTACGCTGAAGACTTTGAGGTTGCCATCAAGTCCAAAGGGGGAGATTGTTGGCATTATGATTCTAGTATGGCTCTATGATACAGATGTTGTACTTGATGGCAACACCCTCCAGTGGCAATGCACTAATCAAGCTCTTAAAATGATGGAAATTAAGAGGCTCGCAGGTGAATGGTTCAAAAGGTGCGTACCCGTAGGTTCACCATGCAGGAGATGCGGTCATACCCGCAGGTTACCCATTCAAAAGGTGCGGACCCCAGTGCACACACTTCAAGGCAGTGAAGCGCGCTCACGTGGGGATTCTTATGTTTGGCTCGTGGTATTTAGCCTACCTTTTTCTAATGCTATGGTTTTGGCCTGTGGTATAGGATCTATTTTAGCCCCGGTTTGGATCCCTTGTATTTGTTATTGATGGTTTTGTCCCATGGTGTGAGTAAGGGCTTGACTATAAATAGGGAAGGAGATCACTTGGCTAAAGTATCAGTTCAATCGAATATCTTGAGATTTGAAATTTTTGGGTGATTGAAAGCTAGATATAATTCAAGGAGATAACTTAACTTAAGGTGAATCTATTTCCATGTCGTGATCTCTCGGGTGCATGAACATATCTGTCGATCTGACTGACTATGGCACATTGGTGTACTGAAAAATCTGGCCCTAATCAGAAGTCCGCAGGTGATCCGAAGGCGCAGTGCAGTCTAAGGCGAAGTGCGTGGGTATGCAGCGCAGTAAAAAGCGCAGTGCGGGGTACGCAGTACAGGAGAAGGCACAGTGCGGGGCGCACGCAGCATAGTCAAGTGCGAAGTGAGAGGTACGCAGGCTTGAAGAAGGCACAGTGCGGGTCTACGTAGGAAGTCAGAAGTGAAGGTGCGGATCTGAAGAAAAGTTCGCAGAGCAGAAAAACAACCAGTGCGGATCTGCGCAGTTCTGTCTCAGAAGAGCTGCGGACATACGCAGGCCCCTGTTGGTGAAGTTGCGTTCCTATCTTGACACAATTGTTGATTGTCTTTTATCTATTATAGCAAAGTTATGGGGTTAGATTTCTGGTTTCTTTTCTGTTACAACATTCTGAAGAGTGGGTTTATTGTACAAGGAGATTGGGTGATTTTCATGATTATTTGATGTTCATGGATCCAGTTTGAAAATTAATGAAACGTGGTCCTTAAAAGAGCAAAGGGGGTTGTAGCTCCCTTCCAGCAGAAACTGGAAAATGAGAGAGAGAGAGTTGTAGCTCTCTACAGGTTGCAACCTGCATACTGGTAAAGGACTGCACCAATACAAGATCATTGTAAAAGGAGTTTCTAATTGAAAGAAGATAGAGACATATTGCAGCAGGTGGTTTTCACCCACATTGGGTTTCCACCTTATATCTCGTGTTCTTCGGTGTGACTATCTGTTTTTCTTGTTCATGCTCATTATTTTATGGTACTAACATATAAAGAATAATTCAAAGTATAAATAAAGAAAAGAATTTGATAATACTGATTCAGCCCCCCCTCTCAGTATTATTTCCAACAATATGGGGCACGCAAGCCTCAACACTGTAAGTGTTGGACCTAGGAAGTAATCAACATGGTGATTGTGGTAGCATGATACAGCTCGTGCAACACAAGTTAGTAATTGGTGGATCTGATTTGAGACTCCCACCATGTGCCTGTAGTACTAACAAAGAATGTCTCCTACCTGAGCATATTCTAGGATACCACGAGTCAACCCCTCAAGGCTCCTCGTGATCTCCTCCTCATTGTCACTCTCCTCTTGATAAGGATAGACAACATCAATTGGGTAGGGGACTCACCTAGCTATTGGGGACATCCCAGTAGGCCACTCTAGTCCAACGTTTGCATTAACAAGAGAAATGTTATAAGCACATATATACCAAAAGCAATTAAAAAATATCAAAATTAAAAAAGTTGACTTTTACCTTCATCATCAAAATCCTCTCCATATGGTAAGGGCATGTCCAGATCTCCACAGAAGTCGGTGCCACTGTATGGCTAGTCCTCCACGATGATATCCTTTCATCATAGCCATGAAAATAATGTAGGTATGTACGACATGTGCTGAACCCCATTGATCATGGGCATCAAATGACTCTAGTGGGTCATTCGTAGATCACGTGGCATAGGAGGATCTACCTCAGTCAGATGATACTGGAACAGTGGCACCCATTCAAAGAAAAATGTCATGAGCACAAATCCAAAGCAAAGTTTCTTCAGATTCCATGCCTTAGCTTTGGACAACTAACACTTTATGTTGGTATTCTTGGCCTTGACCCAGTTGAATATCGTAGGTGTTGTACAGTCAAAATCATATAGGAAATTCGACTTGTTGGTCTCATGTTCTGCCTAGGACACTGCCACACTATTGATGGTCAACAGAAGCACTCTCAGTGTCAGATCCTGATCACAGGAAATCTCAATCTTCCCACACTTGGATTTCAAGGCCTCAGGGCAGTTTTCAGTAAGCAATGAAGATATGCTTGCCCCAATCAGTCCTGACCTATACACGTTAACTGATTCCCCTCTTGAGGACAATCCAGCGATGAAGTATATATCTAAATTTTCCAACTCCATCTCCTTATCCCCAATGGAAAATATTTCCCGATTAATGTCCCAAAGACTAATAAGGTACCGAAGCAACTTAATTTGGGTCTACATCCCTGGCGTGAGAAAGAATTTGACGAGACCGCAAGCCCTCAAATCTTCTAGGAAAATTGGATCATTCATTCCCTAAGTGTCCACATCGTCATGTTCCCATTCTTTCTAGTCCACCATTTTCAATGATTCATTCTTGAAAAAGCCATTAATTTAAGTCAAAAATCATGCTTGTCCCATAAAATTTGAATTTTAACAATGATTTTTTGAGTAAATAGGGTTTTTCCTTATTCACGATGCCGACATGCTTGATTTAAAAATAGTTGCACTCATAGCGCGATTGGCTTTGTTAATCATCCTCAGTCGGTGTGTTTTTGTGGCTGAAAGTCATGCCACGAAGGGCAAAAACGTTTTTGCAAAACCCCCTCAAAAAACCAAAAAAATGGTTAAACGCAGGAATAAAGGACATGAAAATGGAGCTCGAGGCTTTGGTTCCTACCTGTAACTAGCAAATCAGTGAATGACATCTCGGATCTCTCACAATTTTCTCCGGAACAATTAGGGAAAAAGTGATTAAAAAGTTTTTCAAAGCAAGGTAAAATGGTAAATGGTAAAAATATATTTACTTTTCTCCTTTTGATTCATTTTGTCATGAAAATATCAGGTTTTTGTAAATATTTTAACCTATTTTTCCTCAAGAACTGCATAATACACTTTACCTTTTTACACAGTGACAAGTGATGGATGTTCGACGATGATGACGAGTCATGTTTCATCTCTTTTCTTAACTCGTTAAGATCATATGAAAATATTGTTGAGTATTTTTCCCTTTTGAATCATAAAAGAGAATAAAATGGGGGGTTTTCTTTCAAGCTCTTTTCTGAACCTTTAAAAGTGAAAATATGGTCAAGCCCTTATCATTTCAAACTTGTGAACAAATGTGAAACTTTGTGCACCGAATATAATTTTACCCCATTTTCGGGCTGGGAGGCACTATTTACGAAAAAGGTACTCCTTGACTAAAATGGTCAAGCGGTTCTCTCAAGTATCATTTTCTACCTTTTTAAGCTTGAGAGACACAAACATACGAAAAGGGACCATGTGGAGTTTTATTTTATGTGTCTTTTTCAAACTCCCTAAACATTAAAAAGATACCGAGTACACCTTTGTCAAACTCATTAAACTATTAAACAACATCAGATTCATCATCATGACGAACGTGAGCTTCTTCTTCGAAGGGCTCATTAAACTTGCTAGGTGGGATTCATTTGAAGGATGAACTTACAGTGCAAGCATATGTTATCCCCTTAAAGGTTGCGACTAAAAAATAATTGGGTTACTTGCCATAAATGGTGGGGGAAAATTTGGAAATCTATCAATTGTGTCGGCAACTCACTCTTGAAAATGACACTTTCTACTTCGTGTCGGGTTGGGATATCCTCCTTTATATCGTTGACCTTCCACGGTTGGGATGTTCCTTTTTTCCTTCCATTTGATCTTTGTCACATCATAATGACTACCAATCCTATGGATCCAAAAGCTACCAAACTTCTAGTCATGTTTACGATATGTTCAAGAGTTGTCCTTATGTAATTATATTTACCTCTGATTCTCTGTACAACCCAAAATTATTTTGCATCTTTTTGTCTCATGTTGATGACGTGAGAAATAGTATGACCCTCTTTCGACATGGTCGTTTCCCCTCAACTTCAGCGCATTATCTAGGAAGTTGACTGCGAGACTCCTTTCTAATTCCTTATAGTTTGCATGCCCTAATGGCAAGTTTTTTGCACTCAATGACAAGTTCACATCATTGGATTTCAATCGAGTGATTTCACGGGTGTTTGACTTTAGTTCCTCTATTCACATTCCATGGATTGTGTTGATAGTACCTTAAGGATCATTATCAATATTGGTGGTTTCTCTCGCGCTTGTTAACATTTTGCATCATTGATTGGTAATCAAGCGAATTTCTATAATTTTCAATGTCAACACATCTATTCGCATCTTATAATTTGTACTTGGATCAGGTCGTGTTGGTTCACAAGACCCTGGGCTCAGATCACAAAAGTTCAGGTTGTGAAGCGATGTGAGATGGTTATGTTTATATGCATGTATCTTTTAGATGGATGGCTATGACCACACCTTGTGTTATCATATGTGATCCTTCTCATTATTGGATGGCTACGACCATACGTTGGTTTCATTATGATCCTCTTTGATGGATGGTTGTGCCCATACCTGGATCCAGTGGCATGATCATTCTTTAGATGGTTATGTCCATGCCCCGATTCATGTATTATTTGATAGAGTTCTTAGTTATGTATATGTATTTGTACTTTCTTGCAAGTTTTCCAATGGCTGACTATGGTTCCCCGCACTGGTTCATAAAGAATTTCATCCCTCGCTCTATTTCAGCCTTCATGCTTTAGGGGGCATCTATTAAACAACATTTTGTCATTGTTGCTATACTCCCTGTTCCTTGATCTTGGAGGACCTCTACAGTGAACCCTACATGCTTACCCTTAATGAAGAAACTCCCATTGTGTCCCTCTTCATGTGCAGATCAATTCCCTTTTGCACCATTTCCCCTCAAACTTCTGTTTTTCCAAGTTTACAAGACCAACGATAATGGCCCTTGTCTTCCCCACACTGATGTGCAAAGATAAGCACTGTCCCTAGTTCTATCTGTAGTGACTGAGTTGTGTTCCAGTCATGCTGGTCCTGTTATGAAAGGTTTCTTAAATTAAGAGCCAAAGCTTCCAGCTCTAGAAGATTTGTAATGGAAGTCTAGTAAATGGTTTGGCCAGATGGGGTCGAGGATGTTAGTTTAGGCTCCTTTCCCCTATAACGATGGAACTACCTCAAGGGATAAGACCTTCTCCCATGAGAAGAGGATCCATCTCCCATCCATTCATCTCATATAAACCTCCCTTCTTCTAAAGCACAAGCTAGTGTTAATGTTGGTGTGCTAGTGCTGTTTTGGTTTGGAGTAAACAACAAGTTATTCGTAGTTGTATCTCTCTAGTTGTGTGAGGGAGAAGTGTGATTTGGTTTGGAGAGAAGCATAAAGGGAAGAGCCTTAAAACTATTTTTGATTGAGGCCATCATAGAATGCTAGCATAAGTGTGTAGGAACTTGGTCTTGTCAGAGGAGAACAACAACGTCAAGAAAATGGTTGTAATCTCTTCTTGATTCAATATATATGCAACTATCGATTGACTTCCTACATGAATTTTCGTTTTACATATTCATGGCTTAATGTTTCTTGACTTGTTAAGTAGGTTGAATTACAATTTGTCTATTATCAAGTTTGTTGTTTGCTGTCATTTACTTGTTTCAGGTGTTTGAATAAGGAAGCGAGAGATAAAAGGACATCATCAAATGGTATAAGCGTACTAAGAGGTAGGCCCCTTAATTGGTTCTAACCTAAGGAAATCTTCCATGGAATGTATCAGTTGTGGCTAGGCCCATTATCGGGCTAGAGGAATTTCTTTATTTCCACACTTATAATTTCACTTCACCACAAGCACAACACTTTATAAAGCATTATTTGCACTGGTAACCTATGTTAGTGAGGGAAAACACTCAAAATATAAGTTTTGGGGATCAAATCTAGAGCTAAGCACTTAAAGAAGGGTATTGTATGGTCCTGAGTGGTCGGAAAGGGAATGAAGAAGTACAGGAAGGTATGGAAGAAAGAGAGATCTAGGAACTTTCTAGGGAAAACCACAAACTAAGTGTAGTCCCTAGTGGAGTCACCAATTATACTATAGGGATTAATGCATGGGTGTTTGGTGATGTAGAAAACCCTCAAGGATCTTCCTAGGATCCTTGGTAGACAGTCAGATTAGTTGTAGTTGTCACAAAAGGTACATGCATATCTATGTTTTATAGACGAAATTGAAAGCGAGAAGGAATTATTACCTCGAGTCTTAGTGTGGTGTTGTTAGGGAGCTCAATGCAGCTAGCTAGAAGACCCCTGAGTCGACTGTAGATCAAAACCTTCACAAAGTAAAGACAAGCATAATTTCATAACATAAACCTTGATAACCAAATGCATGAACATATAAAATATATCTAGTTGCATATAACTAAGCCACTCATGCTAGAAGATATTAGATCATCATATAAACAAGTTATACTACCAACATCATGTAGTGGACATCACAAATGTAGTTCTTTATTGATATAGAAAGAGTGATTATAACCATTAGTTGCATCAGCCTTCCCTTACCCCTCTAGCTCCTCTCTCTCTCCCCCTTCTTAACCTCTACTGATGCCTTAGTCTAAGACTCTCCTTGACAATCAAATAGGCCATCCTTTCAAATGTTTCAACCTCTTTCATAATGGCCCAAGCCTTGCATATACAGCATGTAGGTTTAGGGTTGCTAAGTCCTTCATGAGTTCCATTAGGCAAAAGCAATGATTTTTATTTCTTTAGTTCTCTTTCCCATTTGCATACTCCATTAGGAATTAGAAATTCCCCCAAACAGGTAGAGATTTGATGTTTCCTTGCTTGTATGAGCTGACATAGGAGAGAATATAGGGATATTTTCTCGAGAAATTCGCTCATTTGACCCATATAGCTTGATGTAGGTTCACTAACGTTGTTCTCGAGGTAGCAACTAGAGTTACCCTAGGCACTAACGCACCCTTAAGCCTGTTGAGAAGCTTTATAAAGTAGGTTTCTAGTGTCTAGATAATGTTAGCTTCACAACTGGGCTTGTGAACTTGGTCAGTCCTTCAATGATCATGTGTTTATCCTTTGAGTTGATGAGGAGGTCATTTTCCTATATAACACTCAGACCTTTGGCTGAGTCTACCTCTGGCCCTTCCATGACTGCTTAGGTCCTCAAGATCCTATTCTTTTAAGCTCCTGACCTCTGCTAGATACCTACCCCTCTCCCTTTTTGTCTTCTTCTTTTATCTTTTCTTCTACCATCCCCATTGCCAGTTCTATTTGGCTACTTCCTTCCCTCCCTATTGTCCACTCAACTATTCTTGTTTGCTCTCACCATCTTGTTGCAACTGCTTGTTTTCTATATGTCCTTGTGTCCATCCCTGTGTGTCATCTCCATAAATTAACCATTGCTCTCACCACCTATTTTTCGTGTTTCTTCCCATAAAACTTCAAAATTTAAAATGATGTCCACAACAGGTCCTAACCATAGTTCTTTGACTTGTCCCCGAGTCAATCTATATCAAGTGTCATGGCTCCTGTATTTGGTCTTACTGATGATTCCACTATTCCTACTTGTTGTTGCACTGGTCCTTCCTTTTGTGGGGCTGTTGGCATTATGATACATATGTTTTACTTGATGGAAACCCACTCATCTTAGATGATAAATTATAGTGCAGCAAAGTTCACGCACTTTCATACAGAAAAGTTACTTTCATTCAGAGAAATGTTCACGCACTTAAAAGTTCCTTTCATACCGAGAAAAGTTCACGCACTTTCATGCAGAGAAAATTTCACGCACTTTCATGTAGAGAAAAGTTCCTTTCATGCAGAGAAAATTTCATGCACATTCATGCAGAGAAATGTTCACGCACTTTCATGCAGAGAAACGTTCCTTTCATGCAAAGAAAAATTCACACACTTTCATGCAGAGAAAAGTTCACGCACTTTCATGCAGAGAAAAGCGCACGCACATGGGAAATCTGATGGTTGGTTCATGGTATTAGTCCAACAGTTTTTGATCCCATGGTTTTGGTCCATGGTATTGCATCCAGAAGTGTTGGTCCCAAGTACTGGGTCCATGGTATTGTTTTGTTATGGTTTTGGACAATGGTATTAAGGCCTAAGACTATAAAAGGAGAAGAAGATCATTAGGCAAAGGAATGGAAAAAGACTTGAATATCTGATGTAGTATGAGATCCAATATGCAGGATATGGGTTATGATGCATTGCTTGATCTGAGCTAAGGAGGGATCTCACCGGTTGATGGAGAATAAGATCTAAGGATATATCAGGATCAAATGGTTTGAAATGAATCATCTTTATATGGTTTGATCATGGATAGACTAGATTTGAATTATTGATGCATGTTTTATTGTACGCATGTTATGATCTGGGTATGACTGATGTCTGAAACAACCGCAAAGTCATGATTGAATATGTATAGATCTGTACACGGGTTTGATTCATCGTAGTAGTGTATACATAATGAAGTATGATGTTTGAAGTTGCAGTTGGGTTTGATTTTTATTGCAGAGCTCTGTAGTCTACTCTATGTTCTGGTGACTGTGTTGTTGACAAGGTTTCAATGTTTCAGTGATTCAGAAATTGATGATGCTAGTATTGATTGTTTTGTGCTTCAATGATATTGATAGGTCCAGTATGAAAATTAGATGAAATGTGGCCTTTCAAATTATGATGTTGTGCTTCAGTGTATCCAGTCTGAAAATTGATGAAACGTGGTACCTGGAGGAAGAAAGAGAAGGATGTTTCCTTCTGTAGGTCGGCACCTATGTACTAGTACATCAGCTAGTACAAGAGCTAAGCGGGTGGTAGCTCCCTTCCAGTAGCAGCTGGAGGATGAGTAAAGGTTGGAGCATTTTAGTAGGCCAACGCCTACGTAGTAGTAAGTGGATCGGCTAGTAAAAGAGCTAAGGGGGTTGTAGCTCCCTTCTAGGAGAGTCAGGAGAACGAGAGAAGGTTGTAGCCTTCTGCAGGTAGAAGCCTACGTACTGGTATAAGACTACACCAGTACATAACTATTGTAAAAGAAGTTTCTTATTAAAAGAAGATAGAGACGACTTGCAGTAGGTGGTTTTCACCCACATTGGGTTTCACCTTATATCATGGTGTTCATGTGTGCTTCTTGTGTGTGATGATTTGTTTTGTTGCCCCTGCTTACTATACATATGGTTTAAGAAGTTCGGATGCACTAACTAAATATCAACATTTAATGGATTAATTGAATCATAAGTATTCTTGATATACGCTAGTTGCATTAGACATAGTTGTGTATACACGCAGGTTCCCTTAATTGAAGTAGCCTATATGTATCTAAGTATGGAAATGAATTTTTTTTATTGATTTGATAATACTGATTCACCCCCCGGTCTCAGTATTATTTCCAGCAATTGGTATCAGAGCAGGTCCTTTGGTAGAAGCTTGATCGCTTGAAGGAGATCTGTGGAATAATGGGAAAGAAGTTTAAGAAGAAAGCACCTAAGAAGAAGAAGACATATCAGAATAACTATGACAGTGGGAGAATAGATTGGGGATTATGTGGAAGAAGCAC
Source organism: Pinus taeda (assembly GCA_000404065.3). Classification (NCBI taxonomy): domain Eukaryota; kingdom Viridiplantae; phylum Streptophyta; class Pinopsida; order Pinales; family Pinaceae; genus Pinus; species Pinus taeda. Next base: position 169,387 of record APFE031423660.1, on the reverse strand, counting down.
TTCAGATTCAGAATCACTTCAGAATGAAGATGAACTATTAGGTATGAATTTGTTATCCTCTGGAGATATCTATCCATCTAAATATGATGAATGTGATGGTGAAATAACTGAATTTGCTCTTATGGGTGAACAAGAAAGATATTGAATAGAGGCAGTATTTAAAGGGCTTACATATAAAATTAGAGATCAACAAGATCTATTGAACAAAAGGGAATGTGCCTACAAAGAAGAAACTACCAAACTTAAAGCTCAATTAGAGGAAGGAAACAAGGTAAGGAAGTTATTCAAGGACAAGGAAAATCAATGTCAAAAGCTGCAAGATGAAGTGACATCTTTAAGAAGTGAAGTCAATGAAAGGAGCACAACAATCAAGAAACTCAGAGATAGATCCAGTTACTATGAAAGTCTTGAAGCTAAGATCCACTTGCTAAAGGAAGATCTTGAATAATCAAAGAAGTAGAATAAATAACTACTCCAAACACTTGAAAAACAAGAAAACGAAGTTCTTGAACTAAGACATCAGTTGGAAGAAGAAAGAAAAGTTGAAGAAAACATGAAGAAGCAGCATCGTGAAAGGGAAGAGAAACTTCAGGTTGAGGTCAATATTCTAAATGATAAATTAGAAGAGAAGGATAAGCTCTTACGATTTCAATATAGTACTAAGATTTTAGATGATATTCTTAGTAGTCAAAGATCTCATACTATCAAAACTGGTCTTGGTTTTCATGAATCCATTGAAGGTGAATCTAGTTCACAAAGTAAGACAAGGAACTCTAATGAAAAATCTGAGATGCTCAAAAAGGAAATGAAAGGTCAACCCTGTCAACAACCAAGGAAAGAAATTCTTCAAAGAAAATCTTTTACTCCTCCAATGAATAATGTTGAATGTTATGTATGTCATAATCTTGGACATGTTGTAGCCAGATGCAGAAGAAGAATAAGTCAAGATCATCACTTAGAGAGATCATCACATTCTAGGTACTTTCAGGGATGTTGCTTTTATTGCAATATGTTTGGTCACAAAGTTATTTATTGCTACAAAGGAATATGAAACATGTAAGATGCTATGCATGTAACAAGCTTGGAAATAGAGCAAAGGAATGCAGGAACAAAGTACAAGCACCATACCAAAAGGGGAAAACATCATCACGCTTAAAGATATGGAAGAAGAAGGAAGTTCAGATAGAAAGATGTGGCACAGCACAACACACTCAGACAGAACACAACACAGATATAACAGACTCAGGGGGAGCTAAAAGTATAAAACTTCAGTGTCCTGAATCTCATACACAAGTTTCATAAAGGAAAGATGTGCATATATGGGAGTTAGACACTGCAAAGTCGCGTATATGTCAGTCTGAGGAAAAGTAGTAGGGACAGGCTCAGAAAAAGGGTTTGATATGATTCAGTCCATTATTTGCTCAGTTTGATAATGATCTGCTGATGATGTGTGGAAATGTCTTGATGTGTAAAAGTGATTTTTATCCTAAATTAATGATGTTGATACCTTAATACCTCTTGCTGATATATGCATGATCAGATCTGACAATAAACAAGATGGCATAGGTTCAAGGGGAGCATATGTTTTTAATAATGCATTGTTGGAATTATGGTTAGTATCCCTTGGTGATGATGCTTATACGGCTTAATGATACATCTTGCTATGGTTATGACTTGTCAATAATACATAGTTGATCAGATTTGTGGTTGATTCTCTGATGATGCATGTATGGTGCTTACATGGTAATCTTCATATGGATAAGGAGAATTTCAAAGCTTGAATACACATCTTCTTTACTTGATGATGAGTCACTCATATGCTGCTGTTGTCATATGCACAAAGATCATATAATACAGTTATGATGCAAGCACTCAAATGGATTGATGTTGTCTTGATACATAGCGTGGATATATGGATGATTACTCAAAATTGCATTGTTGGAGACATGATGATGATGAGTTCTTACCTATATGATGATAGGTTGATACTTACATATGTTGATTAATGTAGATATTCCCAAAGTGATGCTACTTGGATCATGTAGATCTTGATGTTGATGAGATGAATATGGTGTTTTACACATATGATATAATTTGAATGATTTTATGATGATATTCAAAAGGATGAGTTGATATCATGCCTTGTTATAGGACATTTATAGGTTACTGATCTGAAATTGGTTGTATGTGAGTCTCTTAAGGAGGATCCGCATATATACCCATGTTTCTGTGGATACAGTCGCGTATATGTTGATTTGAAGGAAATCAGTGGGCCAAACTCAGGATGAGAAGAGTCTGATATGGGCCTGACAGAGAACTGTTGGAATTATGAGGCAAGTGTTGTCCTTGATGGCAAATCACTCAGATGATAAATTATAGTGTAGCAAAGTTATTTTCAATTTCACGGAATTTTATGCAGAGAAAAGTTTACTTCATGTAGAGAAAATTTCACGGACTTTTATGCAAAGAAAAGTTTATTTCATGTAGAGAAAAGTTCACGGAATTTTATGTAGAGAAAAGTTTATTTCATGTGGAGAAAAGTTCACGCACTTCAGGTTGGTTCTGGTATTAGTCCACAATTTTTGATCCTATGTTTTGACCGTGGTATTGGTCAGATTAGAAAGCTGCCTATATAAAGCAAAGGAGATCATTTGGCTTGGGTATGCTTTTGGGTTGAATATCTTAAGATCTGAAATATTGGGTTATTGTTTCAAAAGCTCTATCTATATGAAAGTGAAGTGGAAAGCAAATCTGTGAAGGGTGATCTCTCGAGCACTGCAGCTGCGGAAGTGCGGAGGTGCCACAGAAGGCACAGTGCGAAGATGCCACAGAGGCGCCACAGAAAGCGCAGTGCGGAGATGCCACAAAGGTGCCACAGAAGGCACAGTGTGGAGACGCCATAAAGGTGCCATAGAAGGTGCAGTGCCAAGGCGCCACAGAAGGCGCAGCGAGGAGACGCCATAGAGGTGCCACAGAAGGCGCAGTGTGGAGACGCCACAGAGACCCCATAGAAGGCGCAGTGCGAAGACGCCACAGAGGTGCCACAGAAGGCGCAGTGCAGAAACGCCACAGAGGCGCCACAGAAGGCATAGTGCGGAGACGCCACAGAGGCACCACAGAAGGCACAGTGCGAAGGCGCCACAGAAGGCGCAGTTTGGAGATGCCACAGAGGCGCCATAGAAGGCGCAGTGCAGAGATGCCACAAAGGCACCACAGAAGGCACAGTGTGGAGGCGACACAGAAGGCACAGTGTGAAGGTGCCGCAGAAGGCACAGTGTGGAGACGCCACAGAGGCGCCACAGAAGGCGCAGTGCGGAGACGCCACAGAGGCGCCACAGAAGGCGCAGTGCGGAGATGCCACAGAGGCGCCACAGAACACGCAGTGCGGAGATGCCACAGAGGCGCCACAGAAGGCGCAGTGCGGAGATGCCACAGAGGCGCCACAGAAGGCGCAGTGCGGAGATGCCACAGAGGCGCCACAGAACATGCAGTGTGGAGACGCCACAGAAGGCGCAGTGCAGAGACGCCACAGAGGCGCCACAGAAGGCGCAGTGCGGAGACCCCACAGAAGGCGCAGTGCGAAGGCACCACAGAAGGCACAGTGCGGAGATGCCACAGAGGCGCCACAGAAGGCGTAGTGCGGAGACGCCACAGAGGCGCCACAGAAGGCTTAGTGCGGAGACGCCACAGAAGGCACAGTGCGGAGGCACCACAGAAGGCGCAGTGTGGAGGCGCCATAGAAGGCGCGGTGTGGAGACGCCACAGAAGGCGCAGTGCGGAGACGCCACAGAGGCGCCACAGAAGGCGCAGTGTGGAGGCGCTACAGGAGATGCCACAGAGGCGCAGTGCAGAGGCACCACAGAAGGTGCAGCTGCGGAGGTGCGCGACGCCACAAAAGGTGAAGTGCATAGCGATGCAGGCCAGAGAAAAGGAAATTGCGTATCTGTCTTAAGATCTTTTGTTGACTGATTTGTTTTTGTTGATAAGGTGTTCTGGGCTTAGTTTACTGTTATTGTGGATCTGGTTATCTGGGTGACTTACTGGTACTTGATGATCATTTGATGTTTATGGATCTAGTTTGAAAATTTATGAAAAGTGGTCCTTGAAAGAAAAGAAGTA